>CAXARB010000048.1:67500-75000 GCA_963971165.1 Philopedon plagiatum | reverse complement strand
TAGTAGATAAACCAAATCATTCTCATGTTAGAACTCAATTAGCAAACGACATTAAACAACCACGATGGTCAGTTACATAGAACCGGAAGAGTTGGATTTTTCGCTAGAAGAAGATAGACTAGAAAGCTTTAGCGTCAACGAGTGGTTCAACTCTGCGATGTCGCCCAATATCTTGGCCGAATGTGGATTTTATTAAGATGGATTGTCGGACATGGTTATGTGTTGCGATTGTCCGATTACGATACAGCAATTGGAAGGAAACGAAGACGTCTGGTTGGTACACGTTAAAGCGAATCCGTTTTGCAAATTTCTCATTCAAACAAAAGGGCAAGAATTTATTCAAGAAGAGTTCAATCGACCCATCCCCTCTTCTTTAACGTTGGAGCACTACTGTCATGGCGATGGAGATGTACCTCCTGTCCTAGATGACCCTAGGCGTGACTGGCTGATACAATTTGGTTCTTTTCAGCTAACTCAGTGTCACTGTAAATTAGAAAGTTTTCAACCTCCGGCTCTACCAATTCATTACATACATCACATACATACATTCGGTTAAGCCGTAAGCAGACAAAATGCTTTCCCTTACACTTTTCATTATTCTTCTATTGTGGGGACTCGTTCTAATTCAAATGTGCTATTTTGTCGACTCTCAAACTGTTTCGAATCGAGTGCTCGTCAACCTAACGTTGCGGTGGTATCGATCTGGCGGCGAGACATAGAATATCTTTACGGCGCGATTAAATCCATCCCTACATCGCTCCCTAGACTCATTACAATTGATTAGTATTAAACGTTTGCGTAAAAAGAACTGGCGATCGGAGAGAATAGCGGCCCAAAAATTTACCTTTTCTTCTTGTGGTCGTTCTTGGTTGTCCGAAATGCTAATGTTCAGGTCGCGACTGCAATATTATTAAATAGTATTCCCTTTTTATTACCTCTGTGAATGTTTCTTCGTCATATAAACAGTATTCCACTCCAACGTCCGATTTGTCCATGATTGCGTGTGCAACGCGTTCCGGAAAACACAAACACAGTTGACAAATTTATCGCCGACCCGTAAATGCATTTACCACAAAACATGTTTGGACATTGTTGTATTGCCTGAGAACTAACAGCCCTTGGAACCCCTGAATTCGTAGTGCATGTACAATATCATTCGTAATGCACTCCACGTGGGTGTCTATCGACGTTTTAAAAATACTGTCTATAGGGTAATTACACATGGAACAACTATCGCCCGGTATTTTGTGCTTCACATTAATAAGATTTGATTGGCTAATGGCGTCGAATTCATCACCCCAAAATTCCTCGATGGCTATCGAAATGGAACACGTTTTAACTTTGTCCAAGGAAACAGTTCAGCTTGAAACTGAAGGATTGTACGGCGATTCCGCCCTTAAATTGCGAGAAGCTGCCAGCATTCTGGTTTCTTACGCAAACGCGAATCTAGATCCAAGGGAGAAGGAATTTGGAGCCTTGGTCGGATGGTTGGTGTCGCGTGCAATTCAAAACAATAGCGCAAAACAATTGGCCCCGAGTTATCTTTCATTCAAAAGTTACAAAGAGTATATCGATAAAGCTATCAAGGATATGTCAACGGACGACGAAGAAGAGGACAAGGCATCGTTTACAGTACGCGAGCCAAGGGACATTAAAGTGACCAACTTTTGGGATTTACACGGTCAAGAAGAAATTCGCGATCTAATCGCAAGTTTGTTCGCTTCCAACAATAAATTTAGTCTAATGATGTTTGGGCCGCTGGGAACGGGAAAAACATTTATGGCCGCGTCTATAGCCAAATCCTACAATTTACTATTGTAGAAGTAAATAGTGCCAGCTTAATGTCGGCTTATATAGGCGGTACCGAAAAGAACATTAAAAAGTTATTCGAGTTTGCTCGTAAGAGCGTGAAACCGGGTCGTTCGGTTCTCATTTTTTTCGACGAAGCCGAGGCTCTTCTTTCAACACGCGAAGATAGTCCCATTGCAACTAATCCGGTAACACAATTTATGATTGAAAAGGAAAAGGACATTAACGATGACGTTTACTTTTTCTTTACGACAAATTTATTAAGTCGTATTGAGCCCGTTATTAAAAGGCGTTGTTACGGATTGTTTCTGGGCTATCCCAAGACTCCCGAAGCCGTCGCCTCGCTATATCGTGACAATTTGGCGCGTTATCAAAACACCGTCACGGAGGAGACGTTGGAAAAATTAGCAGGAGCCAAGAAACTTCTTTCGCCCAGTGCCATTGCAGATATAGTTAAACTGGCTTTCACGATTGCCAATAGAATTAGTGTAACCGATCGATTTAGTGAATGTAAACAACATCCTTTATAGCTTTATCGATATCCTCTTTGTAACTTTTGAATGAAAGATAACTCGGGGCTAATTGTTTTGCGCTATTGTTTTGAATTGCACGCGACACCAACCATCCGACCAAGGCTTTCACCTTGGTTCCAAATTCCTTCTCCCTTGGATCTAGATTCGCGTTTGCGTAAGAAACCAGAATGCTGGCAGCTTCTCGCAATTTAAGGGCGGAATCGCCGTACAATCCTTCAGTTTCAAGCTGAACTGTTTCCTTGGACAAAGTTAAAACGTGTTCCTGTTCGAGAGCCATCGAGGAATTTTGGGGTGTAGTTACATTGGGTTTCCAGCAGGGTGGTTCGTAGAAACCCCTCCGTAGGAACTTGCTAATACACTGCCAATGAAACTATACAGGTAACCTCAAACAGATATATTAGGACAAGTGATACAAATATACCGCCACTAACTTGCGTGAAGACGTCTAACAATATACTGTATATCCTAACACAGGTTCTGACAGTATTTATATTATTTTATTAGATAAAATGTTAACTAAATGCTTTATAGCAAAAGATAACTTACGGTGTAATAGATAATGTTTTAACGTTATTCATATAAGAGATATAATAACTGATAAAATGTGAAATAATATATATGCAGAGAAATAATAAAAGATAATAATCGGTAAAACTCTTGTTATGCACTTATTACTTATTTATCATTTTACGCCGTGTAATAGATAAGAACCTAAATAAAGTCTTTCTAGGCATTTACCTGTCTTTATCTTTATAACTACACTTCACCAGTGGCGTAACGCGTAACTCCTCCCTTCTTAGGAAAAGACCTACGGCTGCTCTAGTTGAGTAGGGCTTTCAGCTTCTGTCTTCTTTCTTCTTGACAACTTTATAAAAGGATAAGGGTAGTTGATGCGATAGTAGCAACGAACTCCAAAATATGTCATTAAGCAGATAATGACACAAATTAATAGGATGATCCATAACCAAGAACTGTGAAGAGTTTCTCTATCTTCGGAGAGAACTAATTTGCTTTGGTGATTCATGACTGAAGTTATATGTTTTATTTCTTCAAGGTCCATACTCTTTATATTTAGTGAAGTGGGATGCTCTTTAAGCAGAGACATATCTAGTGATGGCAGTTGAACAACTGTTGCTGGTAACATGGTTTCAGCTGTAGAATAGAATATTTCCATATCAATAATTACATGGCAGCTTTCTGGTATAGAAATTAGATAGCTACCCGGATGCAACTCACTATATTTTTCCACTTGGCAAACTTCTGTTATAGGCGCATTGCTTGGGGTGGTAAACAATACATTTTGAGGGGTCACTTGATTGGCTGTAGGAGTGTTCAATCTTATCAAGAGAGTGCTGCAATTGGTGGCTTCGTTCTTTATAACGATGCTGACAACGCAATCTTCATTGGCTTCTAAATGGTTTTTACAGTAGAAGGTGTCTTCTATTTGCTCACAAAGGTCTTCTTCATATTGGAAGTCTCCAATTTTCTCATTAAGGATAAGGTATGGTTTTGGTGGTGAGATAATTTAATTTTGAATGGGTACTGGATATATAAAATAGGATTTGAATTGTAAAGGGTGTAAAAATGGAAAGTGGATCAAGAAAATTATTCTCTCTTTATCAAAAGTAAGTTTAATTCCCAAAAATTTATAATAATTTTGTTTATTATTAAAATCTACCAAGTGATTTTTATTATAAAAAGAGTTCATTTTCGTTATCATTGACTCTAAATTATGTAGTGAAAGGAACATTGGATGCACCCTGTTTAGATAGGCAAATGTAACGGCATTTATAATTTGACTTATATTATTTTTAAGACTAATCAGAGAATTAATTATTAAATGTAGTGCATTAATAGCATTAATTTTTTCTTGATATTTTTCAATAAAATGCATTGTAGTTATGGCATTAGACCTTATCTGAAAAAGACTTTGATTTGTTTTTAACATAAAGTCTTTTGTTATAGAAATTTGTTCGTTAATTTTTTCTTGAATCATATGATCATTTTTATTTAAATGATTTAGTACAAAATTTATTCTTTTACCGTCTTCATGATCAAGTGTTCCAAACAACCATTTAGATACAGTACCTCCAAAATTGATTAGACCACGTTTTCCCTGATATTTGGATGAACGGCTTGAAGTAAACGCTCTATTTGGCTTATTAGTGACCAAGCTTGTCCAGCAAACTTATTTGACATTGTAGTATCATTTTTATTTTCTGTAATAAAGGCTAATTGTAGTTTAAGATTGTTTTTTAGTTCCGTGAAATCAGTAATATTAATATAACTTACCAAAAGTATGTTTGTTTGAAATTACTTTAGTATTACCTAAGAGAATTGGTAAAATTGGATTAGTTAATTGTTGGATAGAGGCCATAACAAAATTAATATAAATAAGGAGTAATGAGAAACGATATAGAATCTTCATTCTGAAACAAGGTAAATAAATATATTAATATTTTTTGCGCCTTTTTATATTATGCTTGGAATACTTAGATGTTGAGGTTTTTATTTTATTTTGTGTTTGTGCTACAGGATCGACTTTAACATATTTCATTGCTAATTTATCACGAGTTTGTTGTTTGTGATAAACTTTATCATCAGGTTTAAGAGTTATAGGGGTTTTTCTTTTATCATTTGTCTTATTAAGTCTATCGTCTTTTTCAGTATTAAATTTTTCTTTAAGTTTTTCGTATGTTTCTTTTAATTTTCTTTTATGATCTGTGACATACTTTGAAACTATATCCCTTTCTTGGATATCAAAAGGATCTTTAGGGTGGTGAATTCGACGCCATTAGCCAATCAAATCTTATTAATGTGAAGCACACAATACCGGGCGATAGTTGTTCCATGTGTAATTACCCTATAGACAGTATTTTTAAAACGTCGATAGACACGCACGTGGAGTGCATTACGAATGATATTGTACATGCACCACGAATTCAGGGGTTCCAAGAGCTGTTAGTTCTCAGGCAATACAACAATGTCCAAATATGTTTTGTGGTAAATGCATTTACGGGTCGGCGAGAAATTTGTCAACTATGTTTGTGTTTTCCGGAACGTGTTGCACACGCAATCATCGACAAATCGGACGTTGGAGTGGAATACTGTTTATATGACGAAGAAACATTCACAGAGGTAATAAAAAGAGAATACGCCCACGCCTATTGCTGTCGCGACCTGAACATTAGCATTTCGGACAACCAAGAACGACCACAAGAAGAAAAGGTCAATTTTTGGGCCGCTATTCTCTCCGATAGCCAGTTCTTTTTACGCAAACGTCTAATACTAATCAATTGTAATGAGTCTAGGGAGCGATGTAGGGACGGATTTAATCTCGCCGTAAAGATATTCTTTGTCTCGTCGCCAGATCAATACCACCGCAACGTTGGGTTGACGAGCACTCGATTCGAAACAGTTTGAGAGTCGACAAAATAGCTCATTTGAATTAGAACGAGTCCCCACAATAGAAGAATAATGAAAAGTGTAAGGGAAAGCATTTTGTCTGCTTACGGCTTAACTTTTCAGTTTTGCTGGGGTTTGCTTGTGATACAGGATAAAAATAAACAACCACAATATAGCTTTTAATCATTGCATTTATTTTAAACGTAATAGGACATTTACATATAGGACAAGTTCGTAAACTACGGCTACAATATCTACAACAACTTGTATGTCCACAAGGAATCATCCGGCACCGGGGATAGTTTCGTTTACACATTAAACATAGAGCCGGAGGTTGAAAACTTTCTAATTTACAGTGACACTGAGTTAGCTGAAAAGAACCAAATGGTATCAGCCAGTCAAGCCTAGGGTCATCTAGGACAGGAGGTACATCTCCATCGCCATGACAGTAGTGCACCAAGGTTAAAGAAGAGGGCATGGGTCGATTGAACTCTTCTTGAATAAATTCTGGCCCTATTGTTTGAATGAGAAATTTGCAAAACGGATTCGCTTTAACGTGTACCAACCAGACGTCTTCGTTTCCTTCCAATTGCTGTATCGTAATCGGACATTCGCAACACATAACCATGTCCGACAATCCATCGTAATAAAATCCACATTCGGCCAAGATATTGGGCGACATCGCAGAGTTGAATCAGTCGTTGACGTTAAAGCTTTCTAGTCTATCTTCTTCTAGCGAAAAATCTAACTCTTCCGGTTCTATGTAACTGACCATCGTGGTTGTTTAATGTCGTTTGCTAATTGGGTTCTAACTTGAGAATGATTTGGTTTATCTACTATTATAAAAGCGAAAATGTGCATGGCTTTCCACTTTTATTGGTTGAGTTTTCTATCCGAGCTTTTCTTTAACTCATTCACTAATGAGTTTCAATAAGTGGTGCGTATAACCACCAGACCAACTAGACAGCCGAGTAAAATCAAAACCTTGTTCTTTGCTTCAGATTCGTTAACAGAATCTTTAGGTTTCAAATCACTCAGGTTGGGTTCGATTGGGTTTGATTTGTTCTCATCTATCGCAATATTCCACGGGAAACAAAACTTTTCTCATCTAATTTGTTTCTTGTTTCATTACTTTTCCTGGTAGTATAGTCTTTACTTGTCCCGGTAGAATAGTCGTTACTGGTGTAAATGGTCGTTTCCATACTTTTCTCAGTACTTTTCTCAGTAGTATAGTCGTTACTTGTGTAACTGGACGTTTCATTACTTTTCCCGGTAGTGTAGTCGATAATTTTCCCGGTAATACTGTCATTACTCGTGTAAATGGTCTTTGCCGCTGCAATCGTAGTCCAATTCGAACTCTCCATTAGGGTTCTGTTGAAAAATTCCAGTCTCAACTTGTACTGCAAATAATTAGTTGCGTTCGTAGGAAGCCACGTAAAAAACACTGGAACTGTTTCGCAGTGTATTTGTTTGTATACGGCGTCAAGAACCGTTAGTGGAAAAATTTTGCGCTTCAAATTGAACAAAGACATTCCTTACTTGTGGCGGTTTATGAACGTAAAAAACATTTTGAACGACCGCCATTAACATTGCAAAGTTCGAACTAAGAAAAGAAACCATGATCACAAACTCTGAAGCTAGACGATCCGAGGACCGTGCTTTTATACAAGTTCACGAATCCGATAAGCATCCTCATCCTCATCCTCATCCTCATCCTCATCCTCATCCTCATCCTCATAATCATCATCATCCT
>CAXARB010000048.1:35000-52500 GCA_963971165.1 Philopedon plagiatum | reverse complement strand
ACTCTTCACCCCACCAAAATCCCCCCACTCTTCACCCCACCAAAATCCCCCCACTCTTCACACTACCAAAATCACCCCACTCTTCACACTACCAATCAGGATATATATCCAAACAGGATATATATCCAAACAGGATATATATCCAAACAGGATATATATCCAAACAGGATATATATCCAAAAATTCCCCCCACTCTTCACACTACCAAAATCCCCCCACTCTTCACCCCACCAAAATCCCCCCACTCTTCACACTACCAAACAGGATATATATCCAAACAGGATATATATCCAAACAGGATATATATCCAAACAGGATATATATCCAAACAGGATATATATCCAAAAATTCCCCCCACTCTTCACACTACCAAAATCCCCCCACTCTTCACCCCACCAAAATCCCCCCACTCTTCACACTACCAAAATCCCCCCACTCTTCACCCCACCAAAATCCCCCCACTCTTCACACTACCAAAATCCCCCCACTCTTCACACTACCAAACAGGATATATATCCAAACAGGATATATATCCAAACAGGATATATATCCAAACAGGATATATATCCAATGTATTTAACACAATTCACAACGATGTCTGTAGCAGTCCCTATTGATTATTCATGGGACACAGAACATTGCGAAAGCTATAATCCACAAGAGTACATAGAAAACAATTTAATAATAACAAATCCACCTCCCAATCTATCTAAGAGTGCTAAAACAAAGTTTCGAACTCAACAGAGAAAGAAAGTTCAAGAATTGGAAGCAAAAAAGAAAAACTATGTCTTGTCCAACAGCAAATGTAATGTTTAGTCATGTAAGCGGAAAGAAAACCTTGATAGATTTTACTACAGAAGAACTAGAAATGTTACCTTTGGAATATCTAATTAATTATGCAGATCATTTGGAACTCTTGGATGTATGGGGAAAATTACCAATGTCTTATAAATCAAGTTTTGATCTTCAAATTAAATTGCCATGTTTTTTTCATTATAATCGTCCTGACTGGAGCACACAATTCGATGGTCCTCCTGTATCCCAGAAATCATGTTTCGTGTGCAATAGAAACATAAAGTAGACTAATGTAGACATATTGTTATTTTTGTTCAAAAATAAACCTGTATTTTAATAAATGTTTTATAAATGTCAATAAATAGATTAGAAGTATTATTCATTAATCCATGGATTTACAGCATCCCACCACCACCAAATCCCCCCACTCTAAATCGTTAAACATCATTACACAAAGCTTCACTCATTTCATCGTATTACAGCGCGTTACTCAAAAGGGTAAGTGCGGTTAAAACGCAAGTGTTGTACTAATTCGAACAATACACAGGTCAATACAGACCCCATATGTAGAGCGGTAGACCCGCCCAAAACAACAAATTCTTAAAAGTGGGTGGGTTGGAATGTACACACCAAAGTACATCTCCTAACACTCCGTGCGCATGTCTAGCACGCTCGGTGTGCGCGTGGTACGCATTTTGGTCTACTGCGCATATAAAAAAATGGCGGCTCTAAAAAAAAAAAAAAAAAAAAAAATGGCGGCTCAAAAAAAAAAAAAAAAAAAAAAATTCTCTCTTCGCTTCTCGTTCTGCAGTCGCATCTTCAGCTGGATATAATACAGTTGTGTCTTCTCCTTGTTACGTATATATCCTCAGCGGTTAGTTGACTTATATTAATTGTTTAGTTTGCAAAAACAGTATTGTGCAAAGTGTTGTGAAACCAGATAAAATATCGCAAGAATGTGTTGAATAAAAGAGTTGTGAAAGCTGAAGATGTTAAAACATAAACATCAAATAAAAGTAAAAAATTTAAAAAGGTGTTTTGTGGACACGCGCTATGAACTTTTAGAATTAGACTGTAGTGATGAACAACTCTTTACGTTGCTTGAGGAAGGTATAGCGTTATGTAACAATGTTCTTGCAGGATCTATAAAATCAAAACATTTTAATGACCATATAAGTCTTATAAGTTTAGGTTTAGATTTATATGAATGATTTACCGTAATGAGAGGAAGAAATCTGATTGCGGAAGAATAAGTGTAAGTTTCCCGCGCGTTTTTGTTTAGTTCCCATCATGTTTTCATGCAGTGAATGCAACAAGAGTTTTACTCATCAATCGAACGTTCATAGACATAAACGAGAAGCATGTCCTTGTATACCATCCTGTTCTCGGGAAAAACGAAAAACCAATACCCAGTTATGTGATATACCGTTGAAAAGATCCATAGTAGAAGACAGACCCCCATTACCTAAAATTACTTTATCGCGATGTAAAGATTGTGATACTTGGTATATAAAAAATAAACTTGCTGCGCATTTACGTTCAAACCTACATAAAAGTGCACTTAAAAGTATATTATTAAGTATATTGTTAGTAGTGTTTCTATGTTCAATAGATATGATATTATTCAAAGTATATTTGTATTATAAATAAAATTCAATAATAAAAAACATATCTACCATTGTACAGTATAAGTTAAGATTATATTATTTCAATAAAACTTCAATAGTGACACAGGAATGGAATCAGTTGTATAGAAAATCTTGTATAGAAGAATGTAATTCAAATGTGTGTCTAGTATTATTAAGTATATTGTTAGTAGTGTTTCTATGTTCAATAGGATATATATTATTCAAAGTATATTTGTATTATAAATAAAATTCAATAATAAAAACATATATATAATAATGGTTTTTATTCATAACAATACCTATAATTATATAACAATTTTACGTTTGCTAATGCACAATGCCATGGATTCACATTTTTGTGAAAATAACATTCTGGAATTTTCTTAAATTTTCCTTAATTTTATTAAATTATTATAAATTAATTAATTATTTTAAATAATTATTAAAATTACTTAATTTTGGTTCTTGGGCAATAGGAATAGCGTATATGAAATCTTCATCCAAAAACTTTTTTAAGAAGTTTATTTTTTCATTCCCTTTCACGTAAATTTTGGGCGATTGGTAAACTTCTAACATATGCTTTAAAATATTATCAATTTCATTAAGTTCTATATTTCCAAATTCCCATTTTAGTCCATGATACTCTTCGCCCCATTTAACCATTTTGAGATCGAGAGCAGATAACATATTTTTTTGAAATGGTGATTTAAACAGATAATTTGAGCAACGAATACCATCATAAATCGCTAATTCTTTTGGAATGTATCCAAAGGAACTGTTATATCCTTGAATGTCGATAAAAAGTTCTGTCTTACACTCATTCATGGTTAGTCGCTAAATGATGTTTAAATCTATAAGATTAGTGTTTAAATCCCCCCACCGCTCTTACTACTCCCCACTACCACGCTTATTATCCCCACTACCACGCTTGCTTATTTAAGCACTCACCCACAGTTCTACAACCATTATTTCAAGCAAGCATCTGAAAATGTATCAACCAACAGGAAACCAACAAGAGTTTAGTAACAAGCGCAATGTAGCTCTCGTCAATGAAACAATTTACTACATTAACAAATCCAAATCCAAATGGGTCAGCATTGGATTTTCCTTAGAGAGAAAATATATTCCTGTTGTTAAACTCTGTGGATACAAATATAATCAAAATGTCACTTTTAATGAAGATCAATGGATCTCCTTCCTAAATAATCAAGGAATTATGATGAGCTTTATTTATTCCAACAACACCGGGTGGCAACCCATGAAGGGAAATGGTTATGAGATTCACTTTGTGTTTATTGGGGATGCAAGAATTATCAAGATTACACAAGATGGAGGTAATGAGGTATTCCTAGCTGGTGATACCATAAATGAATTAGTAAACTTGGCAAATTTAATCAAATATCGTGTTGATATCTTAAAAAACCAGGAATTTTCCAAATATTACAATATTTTAGTTAGTGGAATCTCTATGAAAAATGGCGATTTGTTAAAAAATCTATATGATGTTATTTCACCTATGGAAAATAGTTTAAATGTTTGCTGTGTTTTAGAATTATTAAACTTTTACTCAGATTGTGTTCTGGAGGATGTAGAAACATTCGTATGTAATGAATTTGTAAAAAGTTGTAGTGAAAATAAAAATGTATAGGTATATTTTTCTTTTTATTCCACCCACCTCCTAAATTAATTTTTAAAGCTCTGAACTTACTTTAAGTGTCACATACTCATACAAGATGTGGTTAGCATATACATCTCAACGAGTAGCATATAACCTAACAAGCGCTATAGATAATCTATCACAACACTTTAGTAACTTAAAATTTGATGCTGTCCATGAAGCCGAGTATGGATTCGAAAGATTTTATACGTATGAGGAATGTATGGATATGGCTAGAAAATATGAAAAAGCAGCAGAAGCCTGTAACATATATTTTCATACTTCTGATCTCTCTTATGTTAACCGGGTGGCAACCCATGAAGGGAAATGGTTATGAGAATCACTTTGTGTTTATTGGTGTTGCAAGAATAATTAAGATTACACAAGATGTTGGTAATGAAGTATTCCTAGCTGGTGATACTATAAATGAATTAGTGAACTTGACAAATTTAATCAAATATCGTTTTGATATCTTAAAAACCAGGAATTTTCCAAATATTTCAATATTTTAGTTAGTGGAATCTCTATGAAAAAATGGTGATTTGTTAAAAAATGTATATGATGTTATTTCACCTATGGAAAATAGTTTAAATGTTTGTAGTGTTTTAGAATTATTAAACGTTTATTCTGATTGCGTTGTGGAGGATGTAGAAGCGTTCGCATGTAGTGAATTTGTAAAGACTTGTATTGAAAAATAAAATTTTAAAATATATTTTTCCTTTTTATTCCTCCCACCTCCTATTCCTCCCACCTCCTATCCTAAATTAATATTTAAAGCTCTGAACTTATTTTAAGTCTCACATACTCATACAAGATGTGGTTAGCATATACATCTCAACGAGTAGCATATAACCTAACAAGCGCTATAGAGAATCTATCACATGACTTTAGTAACTTAAAATTTGATGCTGCCCATGAAGCCGAGTATGGATTCGAAAGATTTTATACATATGATGAATGCATGGATATGGAAAGAAAGTATGAAAAAGCTGCAGAAGCCTGTAACATATATTTACATACTTCTGATTTAAAGTCTTTTCTGCAAACCATAAAGGAAATGGGATTTGAGGAGCATTTGGGTGAAGTAAAACAGTTTATTCCACAAGACATCATTGAAGAAATATTTGAAACCTAATTTATATCAAATAAAAAACTTTATTTCATTTATGTGTGTTATTCAATCATTAAATAATTATTATATAAATTGTATACATTAGTAAGTGCACATATACATGGTGATTTAGAATGATAAAAACAATGAGCTTCTCCTTCTTGTAACGATGGATTTTCATCAAGTTCCATGACTGGTTTTAATGAATATTTTCGAATGTATTCGGATTTCTCTCTCCTTTTTACTACCTCTCCTATGCCACCTCTCTCTTATGCTACCTCTCTCTTATGCTACCTCTCTCTTATGCCACCTCTCCCTACCACTCCTCTCTCTTATGCTACCACTCCTCTCTCTTATGCTACCTCTCTTTTACTAGCTCTCCTCTCCTATGATACCTCTCTCTCGCTTTTACTAGCTCTCTCCTCTCTCTTATGATACATACCTCCCTACCACCTCTCTTTCTTATGTTACTTTCTCGCTCTCTCCCTATGCTACTTCTTGCATACAAGCTGCCGTTTTACCATTTGTTTCAAACATTACATAGTTCTAACGTATAAAAAAGAATGTACAAAAAGGTATAAAATGTCTATTTTTTCTGAATTTGGTTTCAGATTTTTCCAATTTATCTTTATAATATTGTTTATTACCTATACCAAATTTAAATTAGATTTATCAGCCACATCGCCAGCTAAAAGCTTGGTTTTTCTCTTCCGAGCCAGAAAACTATTTCTTCCATGCCTAATTACACACTCTTTATGTTTCCCAACTAATACCTCCAAATGAGAGCCATTCGACTTATCATTAACTCAGTCCTCCCAAGGAAACTCTCTTATTTATTTTCTATCGATACTTGCACGGATTTTGCTTTGAAGACCTCACCGCTATAATTATCATCATTAATTGTTTATAATAGAACAACAAAAGGCGTGTTACGTATGCAAGGACCTCCAGATTATGGATCAAAATTGTCTGCAGACGTTTTTCCCTGCCCCATCCCAATCTTCAATCCTTTAAATCCTGTGTCAATAGATCACATTTTCCTTCTCTCTTCAGACTCCCACGACACATTAGTACTTAGGCTTGAAGTTTTCGTGGACTGTCTCAGATAAAAAAGCCAAGTGTTTCACCTTTATTTGTGAAAAGACAATATTTTGATGTGGAATAAATAATGCATTTTTGAGCTTTTTCTAAGACCGATATCTTTCAAAAATCTTGCTCTTGATGGTAGTTTTCGACTGAACAAAATCCTGACAACGCATAACTGGTCAACTAGAACACCTTACTTTAAACCAATACTAAATCTAAACTTTCCTAGTGAATCTGAACGTTTATGTCGACAACACCAAAAAAGTATTAATCCAGTACACTTTGACGCTAAGAAATGAAACATCCTTTGAAGCTATTTTTAATAAATTTGATCTTAGATCGGTACACTTAATTGTAGCAGCTCGAAAAGGTGGATTAAAACTTTGTTCTTTAACTTGATGCATCCCAGAATAATATAATGACAACTTGTGTTACTATCTTTATTTAACCCATCAGTGTACATCTTACCTAGTAAAAACATTATTGAATTCACAACTAAAACTATTAATAAAACTCAATTCCAAGTTGCTCCAGTTCTCTTAAAATACTCATAATTTTGGGTGTATTAATGCCATCCGTATTATTCTCTTCCAAACATCGAAATTGGTCTATCATGTCATTGACATCTGTATACTCTAGGATAGGACTCTCCGTCTAACTTCCTGAAGCCCTCCTCCCCATTTTTCTACTTCGTAGTTCCCATCGCTAGTGTCTTCGATTAATTTTCCCCTTTGGATTTCGTTTTGAAATTTTAAAAATTTTAAATATTTCGTATTTTTCTTTTTAGCCACTATATTATTCAATTCTTTATCAGTGCTTCGGGGAGGAAATAGCTTTTTAATAATATTTACATACTTCCAACCAGACGATGAACTAATGCGTTCACACCGTTTAAAGTTTCTCTTGTGGGCATTTGTTAGAACTAAAATGTTTCTATATTGTAAGAGGTCGTTATCGGTGTACTCTACAGGGTGTTCCTCAGTCAGGAGATTTAGGAGGCCATCTGTTAACTTAAACTCTTTCTCACTAATAATTAGAGTATTTCCTTTAAAAACAGCTGGCACATTTCCAAGAAACCAACTAGAGCACACCTCCCGAAAACCAAACACGTTTTTATTTGACATTTCCATCAACTTTAAAGTTATTTTGCTGATAGCCATCTTATCTCTTTAACATCTAACTTGATAATGAAGCTTTCTTAGTGATAGTAGGATATTTATTAACACGTAATGGCGTCGTAAAATAGACGTAACATAGTCGTAACATAGACGTAACATAGACGTAACAGAGACGTAACATAAACGTAAAATGGTATATGGCCTGTTTTTACCTGGTTTTCAGCTGGTTTTAGCTGTTTTAGCTGGTTTTTACCTGTTTTTAGCTGTTTTTAGGAAGAGTCCTTTCTACCAGTTAAAAAAATAGAATATTTCTTACCGAGGGAGAAAACACAATTTACACTCGTGTGGCATGATGCCACACGAGTGTGGCGTTCGATCATGCCTCGCCTTCGGCTCGGGATGATGCCACACGAGTGTGGCGTTCGATCATCTCTCGCCTTCGGCTCGGGATGATGCTACACGAGTGTAAATTGTGTTTTCTCCCTCGTTAAGAAATATTCTATTTTTTTAACTGGTAGAAAGGACTCTTCCTAAAAACAGCTAAAAACAGGTAAAAACCAGCTAAAACAGCTAAAACCAGCTGAAAACCAGGTAAAAACAGGCCATATACCATTTTACGTTTATGTTACGTCTCTGTTACGTCTATGTTACGTCTATGTTACGTCTATGTTACGTCTATTTTACGACGCCATTACGTGTTAATAAATATCCTACTATCACTAAGAAAGCTTCATTATCAAGTTAGATGTTAAAGAGATAAGATGGCTATCAGCAAAATAACTTTAAAGTTGATGGAAATGTCAAATAAAAACGTGTTTGGTTTTCGGGAGGTGTGCTCTAGTTGGTTTCTTGGAAATGTGCCAGCTGTTTTTAAAGGAAATACTCTAATTATTAGTGAGAAAGAGTTTAAGTTAACAGATGGCCTCCTAAATCTCCTGACTGAGGAACACCCTGTAGAGTACACCGATAACGACCTCTTACAATATAGAAACATTTTAGTTCTAACAAATGCCCACAAGAGAAACTTTAAACGGTGTGAACGCATTAGTTCATCGTCTGGTTGGAAGTATGTAAATATTATTAAAAAGCTATTTCCTCCCCGAAGCACTGATAAAGAATTGAATAATATAGTGGCTAAAAAGAAAAATACGAAATATTTAAAATTTTTAAAATTTCAAAACGAAATCCAAAGGGGAAAATTAATCGAAGACACTAGCGATGGGAACTACGAAGTAGAAAAATGGGGAGGAGGGCTTCAGGAAGTTAGACGGAGAGTCCTATCCTAGAGTATACAGATGTCAATGACATGATAGACCAATTTCGATGTTTGGAAGAGAATAATACGGATGGCATTAATACACCCAAAATTATGAGTATTTTAAGAGAACTGGAGCAACTTGGAATTGAGTTTTATTAATAGTTTTAGTTGTGAATTCAATAATGTTTTTACTAGGTAAGATGTACACTGATGGGTTAAATAAAGATAGTAACACAAGTTGTCATTATATTATTCTGGGATGCATCAAGTTAAAGAACAAAGTTTTAATCCACCTTTTCGAGCTGCTACAATTAAGTGTACCGATCTAAGATCAAATTTATTAAAAATAGCTTCAAAGGATGTTTCATTTCTTAGCGTCAAAGTGTACTGGATTAATACTTTTTTGGTGTTGTCGACATAAACGTTCAGATTCACTAGGAAAGTTTAGATTTAGTATTGGTTTAAAGTAAGGTGTTCTAGTTGACCAGTTATGCGTTGTCAGGATTTTGTTCAGTCGAAAACTACCATCAAGAGCAAGATTTTTGAAAGATATCGGTCTTAGAAAAAGCTCAAAAATGCATTATTTATTCCACATCAAAATATTGTCTTTTCACAAATAAAGGTGAAACACTTGGCTTTTTTATCTGAGACAGTCCACGAAAACTTCAAGCCTAAGTACTAATGTGTCGTGGGAGTCTGAAGAGAGAAGGAAAATGTGATCTATTGACACAGGATTTAAAGGATTGAAGATTGGGATGGGGCAGGGAAAAACGTCTGCAGACAATTTTGATCCATAATCTGGAGGTCCTTGCATACGTAACACGCCTTTTGTTGTTCTATTATAAACAATTAATGATGATAATTATAGCGGTGAGGTCTTCAAAGCAAAATTCGTGCAAGTATCGATAGAAAATAAATAAGAGAGTTTCCTTGGGAGGACTGAGTTAATGATAAGTCGAATGGCTCTCATTTGGAGGTATTAGTTGGGAAACATAAAGAGTGTGTAATTAGGCATGGAAGAAATAGTTTTCTGGCTCGGAAGAGAAAAACCAAGCTTTTAGCTGGCGATGTGGCTGATAAATCTAATTTAAATTTGGTATAGGTAATAAACAATATTATAAAGATAAATTGGAAAAATCTGAAACCAAATTCAGAAAAAATAGACATTTTATACCTTTTTGTACATTCTTTTTTATACGTTAGAACTATGTAATGTTTGAAACAAATGGTAAAACGGCAGCTTGTATGCAAGAAGTAGCATAGGGAGAGAGCGAGAAAGTAACATAAGAAAGAGAGGTGGTAGGGAGGTATGTATCATAAGAGAGAGGAGAGAGCTAGTAAAAGCGAGAGAGAGGTATCATAGGAGAGGAGAGCTAGTAAAAGAGAGGTAGCATAAGAGAGAGGAGTGGTAGCATAAGAGAGAGGAGTGGTAGGGAGAGGTGGCATAAGAGAGAGGTAGCATAAGAGAGATAGCATAAGAGAGAGGTGGCATAGGAGAGGTAGTAAAAAGGAGAGAGAAATCCGAATACATTCGAAAATATTCATTAAAACCAGTCATGGAACTTGATGAAAATCCATCGTTACAAGAAGGAGAAGCTCATTGTTTTTATCATTCTAAATCACCATGTATATGTGCACTTACTAATGTATACAATTTATATAATAATTATTTAATGATTGAATAACACACATAAATGAAATAAAGTTTTTTATTTGATATAAATTAGGTTTCAAATATTTCTTCAATGATGTCTTGTGGAATAAACTGTTTTACTTCACCCAAATGCTCCTCAAATCCCATTTCCTTTATGGTTTGCAGAAAAGACTTTAAATCAGAAGTATGTAAATATATGTTACAGGCTTCTGCAGCTTTTTCATACTTTCTTTCCATATCCATGCATTCATCATATGTATAAAATCTTTCGAATCCATACTCGGCTTCATGGGCAGCATCAAATTTTAAGTTACTAAAGTCATGTGATAGATTCTCTATAGCGCTTGTTAGGTTATATGCTACTCGTTGAGATGTATATGCTAACCACATCTTGTATGAGTATGTGAGACTTAAAATAAGTTCAGAGCTTTAAATATTAATTTAGGATAGGAGGTGGGAGGAATAGGAGGTGGGAGGAATAAAAAGGAAAAATATATTTTAAAATTTTATTTTTCAATACAAGTCTTTACAGGGGAGGTCATAATAAATTTGGTAACCACCAAATTTATTTAATAATTTTATCTTAGCTATATTAAAATATTTTAATTTTTGTAAATATCTTTGATCATTTGCCGTCTTAATTCATTGTTTATCTTAAAATTAAAACAAGAACTTGTAATAAGCCGCTTGCTGAGTAGTATTCCCATTATAGTATCAGTACTTAAACGGTTTCCTTGATTAGTTTTAAACAAATTTATAGTGGAAAAAACTCTCTCAACATTAACACCAAGAGATGACGCTAGCAAATTTGCGTACAAACGAAAAAGCGTTATTTTACAGAGCTAGAACTGGAGAACGGTGGATGACTCTCTAAAGCGCTAGAAATACCGCTTTAGAGGTGGTTCTGGCAACGCTGTGCAGGACTGGTTTTTTCACAGCGAGGTCATTCTGCTTCTGCTCTCAGTTGAACAACCTTAAAACGTGCAGAGTTGAGTAGGTGTAGGTATTATAGAAATTTAAATTTCGATATGTTTAGAAGGAGATAAACATATTGCTATACTGAAACGGAAAGAGGATAACAAAGTCGTCATTATATTTTTCTGGGACGCGTCAAGTTAAAGAACAAAGATTTTAATCCGCCTTTTCGAGCTGCTAGAATTAAGTGTACCGATCTAAGATCAAATTTATGAAAAATAGCCTCAGAGGATGTTTTGATTTCTTAGCGTCAAAGTGTATTGGATTAATACTTTTTGGTGCTGTCGACATAAACGTTCAGATTCACTAATAACGTTTAAGATTTAGTATTGGATTAAAGTAAGGTGTTCTAGTTGATCAGTTATGCGTTGCTAGGTTTTTGTTCAGTCGAAAACTACCATCAAGAGCAAGATTTTTGAAAGATACCGAAGAGTTTAAGCAGAAAATTTACAAATCCTTTTTAATTATTTTTATAACTGTTTAGTTAATTTTTTTAAATTTAGCTAGTTTGAATTTAGTAGATTTCTTTAACAACGAGACTATAAATTAGGTGTCGAAACATCAGAAAAACTTTTTGATCAGATTAGGACTTAGAAAATGCTTAAAAATGCATTATTTATTCCACATCAAAATATTGCAAAGAACTGTGTACATTTGACATCAACGAATCAAGATAGAATTGATAGGCTTACACCCCTTAATATACTTCCACTTAAAACTTGTTTTCCCTACCAATAAACATAGAACGTTTTGTTGCCTTTTTATAATTCATCCAGTAGTTTTAAATTAGAACCGATTTAAGACCTCGCGACTTAAAGATACATAAATAATAACCCACAACAAAGCTGTCAATTACTGTTAGACTACTAAAAAAAGTTAAAATAAAAGACTACAATATTTATTAACTATTTATTAATTAATTACAATGCTGTACAAATATTATAATATACATTCTAATTAACAGGTTTTCTGTTTCTTGTAACCAAACGGTTCAGAGTTCCCATCAACTAGAAACTTTCTTTTTGTGGAGTTTGGCCTGTAGAGTTTCGTCTCAGTGCAGGTTGTTACAGAGTGGTCTTTGGTTCTTCGAATATCTTTTGAGATGATCGATATTGGTTCCGACTCTGTAAGAACCATATCCTTAATAGTGTCGAAATTTATTAACCGCGATGCCTCGTAATTTAAGGATATCCCCTTAACTTTACAAACTATCACATCAGAATTAGTCTTGGTAGCATTTACTTTATAAGAATAATTTTTGGGGCCTCCAGAAACAAACTCTGTAATGTAGCTGTCATCACCATACATTTCTAATTCATCGGTTAGATCACCAATGAATTGTCCAGTAGTTAAATCAGTCGCACCTGGTCTGGTAACGTAAATAACGGAGTCAGTATCGTAATAAAGGACTCTGTCACCTAATTGTTCGAGAAACGAATAAAGTTTCAGGCGCGCTTGGGCAGTAACGAAAGCAGCAATAACCACATTAACAGTAGCTAACGGGTCAAAGGATTCTTCTCTATGTTCATATCCAACAATTAGAGTGTTGTCATTGACAGGGAGAACACCATTAACATAAATTGATGGATTTGTTAGCATTGCAAATAATTCAACAGGCTTATTTACAATCTTTGTCTTTGGTTGATTTTCCCGTTGTCCAAATTTGCCCCAAAAAGAGTTTAAAATAAGTTTAGCTAGAGATCTTAGGCCAGGGTTTTCAAGAATCCGAGAATATTCTAATTTGACATCTTCCCTTGCAAAGAATTCTTCAATATATTTGTTTTTCTCTTCCTCGGTCGTACACTCTTTGGGCCAGCCGGAAGCTTCCTGCTTTATTTTAATAAATTTGTTCATCATTCCTGTGAACAAGCCATCTTCACCAGTCTCCTTATTAAATGTCAGAACATCATATTTCCATATTTCTTGTATTTCGGTTATATTGTATCCCTTCACAACAGCTTTAAGTACCTCGTCTAGAACCCATGTCCCCTCTAACGTTCTTTCTTCATCAGTATGATTACACTCGTTTGTAATCATGTCTTCACCGCAGGTTCGACAAAGAACAAACATCAATTTACTATTCATTTTAACGGGGAGAACTGGGTGGTAGAGATCTTGAGGAGGTAAAATTTTACATTTAATTAAGCCGCTGATATTGTTCAAATCCAAACTGTGACATTCCTCCCCTACGAAAACTTTAGGATGTGCAACTGGAAATTTTCCGTACTTACACACCCAGGGGTACAGGGAACAAACATCCATGTATTTAATCTTTTCTGCTTCTTTAGCCTTGTAATAAGTATGAGTATTACCCGTACGCCCTCCGTAGAAAGCATCTCTCGGGTTTAAAGGCAAAAGTGTTAAAAGAGGATGTGTCTCGGTGTAGGCCTTAATTTCCAAATTATCTTTTAATTGCTTTCTAAAGTCACACTCCCATATTTCATTAACAACAAAACCCATTTCTTTTAACTTTGTAATTTTTGCTTGAGATGATTCATACCTTAAATTTGGTGTTGTGGAAGGATCGTCACCAACAGGATCATCTCTTCCAAATTTATAACATTTTGGGCATCCATGGTAATAACAGCCCTGAAACTCGAAAATTTCATTGGTTTCAAGACAGTAACCATCAACTTTTACACCATGCAGAACCATTTCTCTCCCTTTAGCAGCATGTAAAATATTGATTTGTCTTTGTTTTTCCTCCCAAATTAACCACTCTATTGCAATTTTACTTTGTTGATCTTTCCACCTGTATCCGTTTTTAGGAATAACTCCAATGGTGTTGGGTTTTAAAAAGTTTCTGCGGAATACTTTGTTGCATGCGGAAGCAATTGTTGTGGCTTCGGTAAAGGGACAGACATTAGTGGTTGACAACAGTTGATCTCTAAATTTCAAACAGGCTCGTGTTAGAATTTCTACATCTGATACACAGTATTCAACCAAGTCCTTTTGCATTTCGAATCGATCATTTTTGTGTTCCTCGTACCACTGTAAAAACTTCTTTCGAGCATCTTCCTTCATGGTGTCTGGAGAGTAGTATTCTAAAGCAGGGAGGGTACCAACGTAATGTTCGTTTGCTTTTGTGTTGAATAAATGAGGAAAATATCCCTTTTTGAAGTCATCGCCCAAACCAAATGCTTTTGGTAATTTCGACAAGGCCATTGGGAAATAGTTAAGAGAGTCAATAAATTTCACATTTCCAACCTTCATCATGATTATTTTTGTACCCCTCATAATTAGTTCTGGTGTTAGAGTGGTGTTTGTGAGTAAATAATTCAAAATAAATTGATGGTCAAAGGCTTGACCGTTGTGTGCTATTACAACAACATTTTTAAAGGTTTTTCTTAATTGTAGCAAATGTTGCGTAAATAGTAAAACAGGGTCAAAATTTTTAAGTATTTGCAGTCTAACACCACATTTTCTACATATTTTGTCTTCTGTATTGATGCACACGTCACAACATTGTTTAAAAACACAGAGATTTACTTGGTGAAGAAGCGAACCATTAGTCAACACCTCTTCTTGTCGGGTCTCAAAGTCGTAAAACACGAAAAGTACATCTTTCGTTTTCCGTTTTTCTGTGTCTCTTTGAATGAAACATAGATGATTTTCAGGAGCATATGTTCTACATATTTTACAAAATACTTCTCCACATACATGTTGTCTTTTACCCCTCACTGTTTTAAAACAGTTGTTACAACTTCTAATTTCTGCACACACTGTGCTTTTCTCCCAAGACCCATCTTGTAGGTGATTCTCGTAACAAGCCTGGCTTTTAAAGTACCGACGGCAATTGGTACAATTAATTTTAAGTTGTTGACTCGGACATTTCGGAGACTGAAGGCAACCAGCACACACTCCACCGCACCGGTGCTCATCTTTGTGATCAAACGGCGAGTGGCATTCTTCGCAGTAATAGCTGCAGCAAAAGGCGGCCGTAGTAGAAGTAATTACATTAAAATGTCCATCATGATGTAACAAGTTAAGTCTTTTATTGCTTTCTCTAGTTCCTTCAAAAATGGTATCTCTGCCTTTTGACCCGTAACTGTATACCACAATTTTGTAATCCTTGAGGTGTTCTTGAAATTGTTGAAGCTCGACAATACCAGCCCCTTCTTCGGGAATTACAACACCAGCTTCTTCTAATAACTTTCTGGCCCTTGTAATCTGTATTTTCCCCGTATCCTTCCTTACTTTGTTAAATTCATGGTCTTTGTCCAAGTTGGCTATCGCAACCACCAAGGAGCGAGGTAGGCATAAGTTGTCTTTATTCGTAATACTTATTATTCCTCGTCGCATACCACATTCCTCTTCAAAGCTGTTGTATTTACCTCTTCTTCCCCGACCCGTCGGTAAGCGTACAATTGTTACTTTAAGACAAAAAGTGTCTGTATTAAGTCCTGTTGAGTTGGACTGGTAAACATTGCTAATAACATCCCAAACATCCTCGTAACTAATTTCTTCTGCCGGTTTAAAACCTATCCATCCTTCACCTCGATTAAAATCTTTAGAACAGAAACTAAAAGCCACCTGATCCGATAGTTGTAGA
Organism: Philopedon plagiatum; assembly: GCA_963971165.1. Lineage (NCBI taxonomy): Eukaryota > Metazoa > Arthropoda > Insecta > Coleoptera > Curculionidae > Philopedon > Philopedon plagiatum. The sequence continues at coordinate 36,666 of CAXARB010000048.1, read as the reverse complement.
CCGCTAGTAACCTTGTAAATAACTTGGTTAATTGCTTCTTTTATCCACTCATCGGGCTCAGCCCCAGCAGGTACTGGATTTAACTTAAATTCTAGGGTTCTACCTGTTAGGTTGAATCTTCTAACCTTCTTGCTAGTGTCTCTAACAATAACAAACTTTTCCATCCTGTCAGGCATGTCTTCACTCATCGACTGTTCAAACAGAAATGATTAGACTGCTCTGACGCACCTCTACTTATAACCTCGGTTCGTCAAAACAGGGGCACGTTCGGTCACTTAATAAAAATACCAAGTAGAGTACATTCAGAAACCAAGTATTTTAACCAATCAGAATCGAACTTGCGAGTGCTAACCAATCAGAACTAAGCCTACAGATTTTAACTAATCAAACTAAATTTTAATTTGCTCCTGCAAACTTAACACACCATCTGCCTATCTTTTCAAGGTCAGCTGGTACTGCGTATTACAGTTCTCACGAAAAACACTTAGATTCTCCCATCTAAAAACTAAAGCTTACGTTTAGTTAAGTTTTTCTATTCAATTCTTTAACGCTTAACAAGGTTGTGAACGAGCTTGGCGAGATTAAGATTTACATTAAGCGCTAGGCTTTAAAGATTTTAACTAAAAATAAATACCTATTAGGTGATCAAATAAAACATCTGCTTGTGTTACTATCTTTATTTAACCCATCAGTGTACATCTTACCTAGTAAAAACATTATTGCATTCACAACTAAAACTATTAATAAAACTCAATTCCAAGTTGCTCCAGTTCTCTTAAAATACTCATAATTTCAGGTGTATTAATGCCATCCGTATTATTCTCTTCCAAACATCGAAATTGGTCTATCATGTCATTGACATCTGTGTACTCTAGGATAGGACTCTCCGTCTAACTTCCTGAAGCCCTCCTCCCCATTTTTCTACTTCGTAGTTCCCATCGCTAGTGTCTTCGATTAATTTTCTCCTTTGGATTTCGTTTTGAAATTTTAAAAATTTTAAATATTTCGTATTTTTCTTTTTAGCCACTATATTATTCAATTCTTTATAAGTGCTTCGGGGAGGAAATAGCTTTTTAATAATATTTACATACTTCCAACCAGACGATGAACTAATGCGTTCACACCGTTTAAAGTTTCTTTTGTGGGCATTTGTTAGAACTAAAATTTTTCTATATTGTAAGAGGTCGTTATCGGTGTACTCTACAGGGTGTTCCTCAGTCAGGAGATTTAGGAGGCCATCTGTTAACTTAAACTCTTTCCCACTAATAATTAGAGTATTTCCTTTAAAAACAGCTGGCACATTTCCAAGAAACCAACTAGAGCACACCTCCCGAAAACCAAACACGTTTTTATTTGGCATTTCCATCAACTTTAAAGTTATTTTGCTGATAGCCATCTTATCTCTTTGACGTCTAACTTGATAATGAAGCTTTCTTAGTGATAGTAGGATATTTATTAACACGTAATGGCGTCGTAACATACACGTAAAATAGACGTAACATAGACGTAACATCCTTCATGTCTATTTTACGTTTATGTTACGTCTATGTTACGTCTATGTTACGTCTATTTTACGTGTATGTTACGACGCCATTACGTGTTAATAAATATCCTACTATCACTAAGAAAGCTTCATTATCAAGTTAGACGTCAAAGAGATAAGATG
>CAXARB010000048.1:10000-15000 GCA_963971165.1 Philopedon plagiatum | reverse complement strand
GCTTCACATTAATAAGATTTGATTGGCTAATGGCGTCGAATTCATCACCCCAAAATTCCTCGATGGCTATCGAAATGGAACACGTTTTAACTTTGTCCAAGGAAACAGTTCAGCTTGAAACTGAAGGATTGTACGGCGATTCCGCCCTTAAATTGCGAGAAGCTGCCAGCATTCTGGTTTCTTACGCAAACGCGAATCTAGATCCAAGGGAGAAGGAATTTGGAGCCTTGGTCGGATGGTTGGTGTCGCGTGCAATTCAAAACAATAGCGCAAAACAATTGGCCCCGAGTTATCTTTCATTCAAAAGTTACAAAGAGTATATCGATAAAGCTATCAAGGATATGTCAACGGACGACGAAGAAGAGGACAAGGCATCGTTTACAGTACGCGAGCCAAGGGACATTAAAGTGACCAACTTTTGGGATTTACACGGTCAAGAAGAAATTCGCGATCTAATCGCAAGTTTGTTCGCTTCCAACAATAAATTTAGTCTAATGATGTTTGGGCCGCTGGGAACGGGAAAAACATTTATGGCCGCGTCTATAGCCAAATCCTACAATTTACTATTGTAGAAGTAAATAGTGCCAGCTTAATGTCGGCTTATATAGGCGGTACCGAAAAGAACATTAAAAAGTTATTCGAGTTTGCTCGTAAGAGCGTGAAACCGGGTCGTTCGGTTCTCATTTTTTTCGACGAAGCCGAGGCTCTTCTTTCAACACGCGAAGATAGTCCCATTGCAACTAATCCGGTAACACAATTTATGATTGAAAAGGAAAAGGACATTAACGATGACGTTTACTTTTTCTTTACGACAAATTTATTAAGTCGTATTGAGCCCGTTATTAAAAGGCGTTGTTACGGATTGTTTCTGGGCTATCCCAAGACTCCCGAAGCCGTCGCCTCGCTATATCGTGACAATTTGGCGCGTTATCAAAACACCGTCACGGAGGAGACGTTGGAAAAATTAGCAGGAGCCAAGAAACTTCTTTCGCCCAGTGCCATTGCAGATATAGTTAAACTGGCTTTCACGATTGCCAATAGAATTAGTGTAACCGATCGATTTAGTGAATGTAAACAACATCCTTTATAGCTTTATCGATATCCTCTTTGTAACTTTTGAATGAAAGATAACTCGGGGCTAATTGTTTTGCGCTATTGTTTTGAATTGCACGCGACACCAACCATCCGACCAAGGCTTTCACCTTGGTTCCAAATTCCTTCTCCCTTGGATCTAGATTCGCGTTTGCGTAAGAAACCAGAATGCTGGCAGCTTCTCGCAATTTAAGGGCGGAATCGCCGTACAATCCTTCAGTTTCAAGCTGAACTGTTTCCTTGGACAAAGTTAAAACGTGTTCCTGTTCGAGAGCCATCGAGGAATTTTGGGGTGTAGTTACGTTGGGTTTCCAGCAGGGTGGTTCGTAGAAACCCCTCCGTAGGAACTTGCTAATACACTGCCAATGAAACTATACAGGTAACCTCAAACAGATATATTAGGACAAGTGATACAAATATACCGCCACTAACTTGCGTGAAGACGTCTAACAATATACTGTATATCCTAACACAGGTTCTGACAGTATTTATATTATTTTATTAGATAAAATGTTAACTAAATGCTTTATAGCAAAAGATAACTTACGGTGTAATAGATAATGTTTTAACGTTATTCATATAAGAGATATAATAACTGATAAAATGTGAAATAATATATATGCAGAGAAATAATAAAAGATAATAATCGGTAAAACTCTTGTTATGCACTTATTACTTATTTATCATTTTACGCCGTGTAATAGATAAGAACCTAAATAAAGTCTTTCTAGGCATTTACCTGTCTTTATCTTTATAACTACACTTCACCAGTGGCGTAACGCGTAACTCCTCCCTTCTTAGGAAAAGACCTACGGCTGCTCTAGTTGAGTAGGGCTTTCAGCTTCTGTCTTCTTTCTTCTTGACAACTTTATAAAAGGATAAGGGTAGTTGATGCGATAGTAGCAACGAACTCCAAAATATGTCATTAAGCAGATAATGACACAAATTAATAGGATGATCCATAACCAAGAACTGTGAAGAGTTTCTCTATCTTCGGAGAGAACTAATTTGCTTTGGTGATTCATGACTGAAGTTATATGTTTTATTTCTTCAAGGTCCATACTCTTTATATTTAGTGAAGTGGGATGCTCTTTAAGCAGAGACATATCTAGTGATGGCAGTTGAACAACTGTTGCTGGTAACATGGTTTCAGCTGTAGAATAGAATATTTCCATATCAATAATTACATGGCAGCTTTCTGGTATAGAAATTAGATAGCTACCCGGATGCAACTCACTATATTTTTCCACTTGGCAAACTTCTGTTATAGGCGCATTGCTTGGGGTGGTAAACAATACATTTTGAGGGGTCACTTGATTGGCTGTAGGAGTGTTCAATCTTATCAAGAGAGTGCTGCAATTGGTGGCTTCGTTCTTTATAACGATGCTGACAACGCAATCTTCATTGGCTTCTAAATGGTTTTTACAGTAGAAGGTGTCTTCTATTTGCTCACAAAGGTCTTCTTCATATTGGAAGTCTCCAATTTTCTCATTAAGGATAAGGTATGGTTTTGGTGGTGAGATAATTTAATTTTGAATGGGTACTGGATATATAAAATAGGATTTGAATTGTAAAGGGTGTAAAAATGGAAAGTGGATCAAGAAAATTATTCTCTCTTTATCAAAAGTAAGTTTAATTCCCAAAAATTTATAATAATTTTGTTTATTATTAAAATCTACCAAGTGATTTTTATTATAAAAAGAGTTCATTTTCGTTATCATTGACTCTAAATTATGTAGTGAAAGGAACATTGGATGCACCCTGTTTAGATAGGCAAATGTAACGGCATTTATAATTTGACTTATATTATTTTTAAGACTAATCAGAGAATTAATTATTAAATGTAGTGCATTAATAGCATTAATTTTTTCTTGATATTTTTCAATAAAATGCATTGTAGTTATGGCATTAGACCTTATCTGAAAAAGACTTTGATTTGTTTTTAACATAAAGTCTTTTGTTATAGAAATTTGTTCGTTAATTTTTTCTTGAATCATATGATCATTTTTATTTAAATGATTTAGTACAAAATTTATTCTTTTACCGTCTTCATGATCAAGTGTTCCAAACAACCATTTAGATACAGTACCTCCAAAATTGATTAGACCACGTTTTCCCTGATATTTGGATGAACGGCTTGAAGTAAACGCTCTATTTGGCTTATTAGTGACCAAGCTTGTCCAGCAAACTTATTTGACATTGTAGTATCATTTTTATTTTCTGTAATAAAGGCTAATTGTAGTTTAAGATTGTTTTTTAGTTCCGTGAAATCAGTAATATTAATATAACTTACCAAAAGTATGTTTGTTTGAAATTACTTTAGTATTACCTAAGAGAATTGGTAAAATTGGATTAGTTAATTGTTGGATAGAGGCCATAACAAAATTAATATAAATAAGGAGTAATGAGAAACGATATAGAATCTTCATTCTGAAACAAGGTAAATAAATATATTAATATTTTTTGCGCCTTTTTATATTATGCTTGGAATACTTAGATGTTGAGGTTTTTATTTTATTTTGTGTTTGTGCTACAGGATCGACTTTAACATATTTCATTGCTAATTTATCACGAGTTTGTTGTTTGTGATAAACTTTATCATCAGGTTTAAGAGTTATAGGGGTTTTTCTTTTATCATTTGTCTTATTAAGTCTATCGTCTTTTTCAGTATTAAATTTTTCTTTAAGTTTTTCGTATGTTTCTTTTAATTTTCTTTTATGATCTGTGACATACTTTGAAACTATATCCCTTTCTTGGATATCAAAAGGATCTTTAGGGTGGTGAATTCGACGCCATTAGCCAATCAAATCTTATTAATGTGAAGCACACAATACCGGGCGATAGTTGTTCCATGTGTAATTACCCTATAGACAGTATTTTTAAAACGTCGATAGACACGCACGTGGAGTGCATTACGAATGATATTGTACATGCACCACGAATTCAGGGGTTCCAAGAGCTGTTAGTTCTCAGGCAATACAACAATGTCCAAATATGTTTTGTGGTAAATGCATTTACGGGTCGGCGAGAAATTTGTCAACTATGTTTGTGTTTTCCGGAACGTGTTGCACACGCAATCATCGACAAATCGGACGTTGGAGTGGAATACTGTTTATATGACGAAGAAACATTCACAGAGGTAATAAAAAGAGAATACGCCCACGCCTATTGCTGTCGCGACCTGAACATTAGCATTTCGGACAACCAAGAACGACCACAAGAAGAAAAGGTCAATTTTTGGGCCGCTATTCTCTCCGATAGCCAGTTCTTTTTACGCAAACGTCTAATACTAATCAATTGTAATGAGTCTAGGGAGCGATGTAGGGACGGATTTAATCTCGCCGTAAAGATATTCTTTGTCTCGTCGCCAGATCAATACCACCGCAACGTTGGGTTGACGAGCACTCGATTCGAAACAGTTTGAGAGTCGACAAAATAGCTCATTTGAATTAGAACGAGTCCCCACAATAGAAGAATAATGAAAAGTGTAAGGGAAAGCATTTTGTCTGCTTACGGCTTAACTTTTCAGTTTTGCTGGGGTTTGCTTGTGATACAGGATAAAAATAAACAACCACAATATAGCTTTTAATCATTGCATTTATTTTAAACGTAATAGGACATTTACATATAGGACAAGTTCGTAAACTACGGCTACAATATCTACAACAACTTGTATGTCCACAAGGAATCATCCGGCACCGGGGATAGTTTCGTTTACACATTAAACATAGAGCCGGAGGTTGAAAACTTTCTAATTTACAGTGACACTGAGTTAGCTGAAAAGAACCAAATGGTATCAGCCAGTCAAGCCTAGGGTCATCTAGGACAGGAGGTACATCTCCATCGCCATGACAGTAGTGCACCAAGGTTAAAGAAGAGGGCATGGGTCGATTGAACTCTTCTTGAAT
>CAXARB010000047.1:0-192316 GCA_963971165.1 Philopedon plagiatum | reverse complement strand
ATCCGTATCACGTCCAAAAGGTACATGCCATGTCTCCCGCTGATTATCCTGCAAGAGTCAATTACGCAAATTGGTTTTCTCAACGATCTATGCAAAATCCAAATTTTACTAGTATTGTTTTGTTCACGGACGAAGCCGGTTTCACCCGAGACGGTGTAATAAATTGCCATAATTTGCATATCTGGCATGAAGAAAATCCCATTTTTAACATTTTTCTGTTTAAGCGATTTCTAAAATATCAAAAAGATTCAGTTTTAAGTACTTTTTATGATTTAACTTTTATCTGTCACTAACACATTGATAACGAAATAACAACGACTGGTGTTTTATTGTAGTATTGTAATATTATTTCAATAACGTGTTATACAAAACCTTAATTTTTTCGAAAATGGCTAATTTTATCGAAACAAATGTAGAGTATCTTTTTTAAAGAGGAATGACCAAAGTATTTAAAAATCAGTTTTGAGTTCTGTAAAATGATACCTGTCAAAAATTTGGCCCAACGAGTGTGGTGGCAAGTCCGTTCCTGACTTCCCTGACGATCTCAAACATCTACTGTAGTATGGTTTTATGAGTCTTTATGGCCAACATAAAATATTAAAATTTCATTAAATTATACAAGTCGGTTCAAAAGTTAGAGCCAAAAAAGTATATCGTGAAGTACCCCTTTGGGGCTCTGTATCTCCCTAACGAAACACTTTTGGATATAGGTAAGTTGGGTTAAATCGTCTTATTTTAGTCTCACGAATACGTGGTAGCATTTTGTACAGACCTTTTCCAGACACCCTGTATATATATATATATATATATATATATATATATATATATATATATATATATATATATATATATATATATATATAACAACGCCAACGCGCGGCGTAGCGCGGAAACGTGTGATCCTTCTCACTGTCCTGTTTCGAGCCCCCCTCACGCATCCCCACGCGGGGTCCGGGACTTGGGAACCCGGAAGTTAGTTTATGGCTATTGGCGGGGGAGCTCATGTTCCCGAGTCGTCTATTGCCAAGAAGCCACCGAGCCGCGCCGCTATCGTCAGAGGGAAATCACTCCTCTCTCTGCGATGCCACGGAACAACTTCGGTGCTTTGCCTGGCTCACCGTTTTCTGTCCTTGCGACAGTTGAGCTGGGCTGCCGCTAAACGATTTCTCTGGGTTGGCCTCAATGGCTTATCCCGAACATGGCTTTAACTAAGCTCACCACGTCCGACTCTCCATCGGGGACCTTCGTGTGTTGATGCGGGGGAGAGAACTCGAATATTTTTAAAGACCTTCGTACAGATGTCGGGCGATCAGGTTCCCCCTTTCAGGGGCGCTCACGCGCTCCTGATGAGTCCCAGATAGGACGAAACATCGGATATGGAATGGGCTCCACCTTTGTTTGGTGGAACATCACACTAGGGGAACGGATTTAATCCATTTAACTCTCCGACCCGGTTGTAAGGCCGAGGTGTGTGGTGTATGGATGATTGGGCTTCATAAGTTGTTGTTTGTCCATGACGCCGGAGTATTCAGGGGAATCCCATTTGCGGGCCCCCACTCATCGCTTCCATTTCCTCAGATGTTCCGTTTCCTGTCCTGGTCTCGCTGTACAAGACGTTTGTGGTGTCACTCAGCCACTTACGTGACCGCAAGTCTTTCGTTCGTGAGAAGGATCACACTCTATGTTGACATATATATATATATATATATATATATATATATATATATATATATATATATATATATATATATATATATATATATATATAGAACGACTGTTGATTTTCTTGGGGTAGCGGTCTCGGGACGAAGTAAAACTCTTTTTTCACAAACGCCAAGCTTTCGGAAATTTATTTTTTCCTTTTTCAAGGCTACAATAATGGAAATTATTACATGATAGCTTATATGTACGGTTTTCTTTTTATTAAAAAAACATAAAAAGAAAAACGGAATATGTTACATATAAAAAGGATCAGGAAGTTATGGTCAATTTCAATTTACTTACGTGCAAATTGAGTAATACTCTGGTTATATGTTTGTTTAATAAGTAAGGCATCATTAGTTTACATTTTTAGTTAAATTTTTAGCTTAATTTCTTAAAAGTATTAAAAATTAAAAGAGCAAGGGAAAACATTGTCAACCTGACAACATATTTGCATATACTGCTGGTTCTTATTAGTAGGTGAATTCTTTCTGACATTTTTTTTGCTGGTTGTTGTAATAAACTGCTAACAATTTGGGTCAATTTTCATGATCTAGCTATCTTTACTTTAGAAATTACTATGAATTCAGATTCATATGTAACATATTCCGTTTTTCTTTTATGTTTTTTTTAATAAAAAGAAAACCATACATATAAGCTATCATGTAATAATTTCCATTATTGTAGCCTTGCAAAAGGAAAAAATAAATTTCCGAAAGCTTGGCGTTTGTGAAAAAAGAGTTTTACTTCGTCCCGAGACCGCTACCCCAAGAAAATCAACAGTCGTTCTATTCAACTGTCGGTCAAGACTACCCTTCCCAGTATATATATATATATATATATATATATATATATATATATATATATATATATATATATATATATATTCAATAGAATACGCTATTCTGATTACAATGATGACACTTTAGATTTTAATCCACTCGTTTTTGACATATCGGCAAAAATATGAAATTTTTATCCTACTTAATCTCGAAGAGTGCCGTGACTAGATTTGTTTTCAGCATACCAGAGTATTCGGAAAATGATCGCCTATGTAACGGAAGGATTTTGCACCAGCGATACTCAGTAATGGGGTAAACTGGACCCTTCTTTCAATTACCTCAATTTAGAATCCCTTGGTGAACATATCAATGACATTTCAGGGATACGCAAGTAGTAACTCCCAATTACAATATTTGTTAAATTAAATCGGAACTTTCCGTTCAGCTCCATCTTTAATTCAATTAGGTGGTTGGGATAACAGAAAAAATTTAACATTTTTATATAAGATTTATCTTTGTTTTATCTTGCTTTGAAAATAAAATAATTTAATCATATAAATATACGCATAAACTCTGTTAAACTCTAGCCGTGACTAACTATTACAAATTAACTTAACATAATATAAGAAGAACACTCGCATATTTGCAACAATAAAAAGGTATGAAATTCTTTAACTATTCTAAATATTGCTGTATGTGACCACCATGTTGCTGAACACATTTTTCATATACTCTACTTGTACGATTTCTGGAATTTAATAACATTTGCGGATTGTCTCTTAACTGATTGATTGCCTCTGAAATTGTTTGCCGAAGTTCCACGGCATTATCACAAGGAGTTCTGTGCACGTGATTTTTTATGTGTCCCCAAAAGAAGAAATCCATTAATGTCAAGTCCGGACTGTTGGCCGGCCAATCAATGGTTCCACCATTCCCTATCCAACCCCTGGGATATTCCATATTAAGAAAATAATTGACTCGCACAACCTTGCGAGGAGGTGCACCATCTTGCTGCCATATTATTTGCGCTGATATGTTAAGGGGTAAATCTTCTATATATTGTGCTATATCGTGCTCTAAGAGATGCAAATAATGTTCTCCGGTTAATTTTTGGTCTATAAACATCGGAGCCAAAATATATGTGTCTAACACCACACCAAACATTAACTGACTGGTACCCTTGGATTTTTATTTCGTGTATCTGTCTAGGATTATTTATAGACCAATATCGCGTATTTTGCCTATTAAGTACAACCCTTTTTTGTAGTGAACGAACTTTCATCGGTCCATAAAATATTGCTTAAAGAATTATTATTCCTATTACATCTATTTAAAAATTCCATACAAAACTGCATCCTATTTTGGCACTGTTCTTCACTTAGTTTTTGGGTTTTACGAAATTTAAACGCCTTATAATTATATTCCTTCAGAACTGAGTGGATTGAACCGCGAGGAATACCTGTTTCTTGATATACTGTGGTAATAGCAGAAACTGGATGTGCTTCAAAGAATCCTAATATATTAGTCTTAGTGTCTTCATTTAAAACACTATAATTTCTATATACCTTTTTAACATTTAACACGTTACCGTTTCCTTGAAACTTCTTTGCCAGTCTTGCAAATAAATCTGTTTTGAAGGAGCTCGGCGCTCTGAATAAAGTCTAATATACTGACCACGCGCAGCGATTGAAGTTTTATTATTCAGAAAGTATATTTGAAGCATATCACTCCTTTCACGGATGCTAAATTGGCGAAATATCATTTTAATAATAATAATAACTATCACAATAACTCAACAACCAACGTTGTTTAGCCATATGTCAAATGTAAGAATGTCAGTCATGGCACTCTTCGAGATTATATAAAAATTTCATATTTTTGCCGATATGTCAAAAACGAGTGGATTAAAATATAATTATATCATTGTAATCAGAATAGCGTATTCTATTGAATACATATACAGGGTGATTCACGGTCGATGGTAGGTTAGACGTTTATGGAGAACGGAACGCGGGATTTTTTTGAAAATTTGGCAACGTGGGTAATTAGCTATGCTCTGTCCATCTAAAATATTTTCAGCATTGCGACGTTGCCGCTTCTATCAAAAAGTCCTAGCAACTTTATTTTTTTAAATGGAACACCCCATATATTAATAAATTTTTAGAATCGCTCTTTTATTACAATACTTTTTTGTTAATATTACCCTATACCTATCTCTATCGGTTTTCGAGATAAAAATTAGTTTGTGTTAAATATGGTCCAAAACATGGCCCTAATTACACGTAAGTAAATTAGTGCTCTCAATTCATGGAAAGTTGATATTTTGGCGGTAGTTTAGACAGACCCGATGTATTTATTTTTCACCATGAAATCGACTCCATATCATACAGGGCGTGCTAAGATTACTATTATTTCCGTTGTTCATAAAAGGGGTCAAATGTTCGTTTTTTTAAATGAAACCCCCTGTATATTAATCAATAAATTGAAAGACGAAGAAAAACGCTTTAAGATGGTACATCATATTCCTATACCTAAATCATCAAGTTTTCTTAATAAAAGCGCTTTTTTGTGAAAAAAAAAATAAAGACTTTAATTTTAAGTAACCATGGATATCAAACATCAAAATATCAAACTTACGACATTTTGACGACTGTGTTTAAAAAAATCTCCCAAAATGAACGCAGATAATCATTATTCAAACGAAGTTCTTATGAAATTATTTATTTTACACGGACAATGTGATCAAATCATTGCCAGAACTTGCAGAAAATTTAACCAAATGTATCCTGAATTGACACAAATGAACGAAAGGAAGTTTGTAAGATTACAAAATAATTTCATTAACTATGGCTCAAATTTAAAAGCGCCTCTAACATTACCAAAACCTGTTACTTCAAATGAAGATAATATTGTCAACGTTTTGGCATATTTTTATGCATATCCAGAGGCTTCCATTCGTAGTGCAGAAAAAGATTTGGGTGTATCATATGCTTCAATACAACGAATTTTGGGAAATCACGAAATGCATCCGTTTAAATTTACTAAAGTGCAAGCCCTCAAAGCAGAAGACTTTGAACGTAGAGTGCATTTTTGCGAAACCCTTTTAATACGTATACAAGAGGATCCGGAGTTTTTGTCAAAAATCATTTGGAGCGACGAAGCAAAATTTACAAGGGATGGGATTTTTAATAGAAGAAATAAGCATTTTTGGGCTGATCATAATCCTCACGTGACAAAAGAAATGGGATTTCAAGAAAAATTTGACCTAAATGTTTTTTGTATTTTAAAAAAGCACAAAATTAGCTTTTTTATTTATGATGCCACTTTAAATGCTGAGAGATATCTCGAAATACTAAGGACGACTGTTACCGATTTCGTCGAAAATTTATCTTTAGAGGATTATAGGAATTCGTGGTTTCAACTGGACGGAGCGCCAGCTCATTGCACCCAGGAAGTTTCCAGGGTACTTTATGAAATATTTGACGATCGTTGGTTTAGGCGCTTAGGGCCGTGGGATTGGCCACCGAGATCCCCCGATCTCACGCCGCTTGACTTTTATTTATGGGGTGTTTTAAAAGAAAGAGTGTACAGTACTCCAGTGCCTACCAAAGAAGAACTGCGACGGCGAATAGTTCGGTGTATTGAAGATCTGGATCCCCATGAAATTGAAAAAGCAACTACGAGTCGCGTACAAAAGCACATACTAAAATGTTTAGAATGTAATGGACAACATTTCCAGCATTTATTGTAAAAATTTCTTATTTTGTTTACAGTTTTGTTTTTTGAACCTTCCTAATTTTGTTATTTAATTTATTTTCACATGTTAATGAAATTATTTTGTAATCTTACAAACTTCCTTTCGTTCATTTGTTTCAATTCATGATACATTTGGCTAAATTTTCTGCAAGTTCTGGCAATGATTTGATCACATTGTCCGTGTAAAATAAATAATTTCATAAGAACTTCGTTTGAATAATGATTATCTGCGTTCATTTTGGGAGATTTTTTTAAACACAGTCGTCAAAATGTCGTAAGTTTGATATTTTGATGTTTGATATCCATGGTTACTTAAAATTAAAGTCTTTATTTTTTTTTTCACAAAAAAGCGCTTTTATTAAGAAAACTTGATGATTTAGGTATAGGAATATGATGTACCATCTTAAAGCGTTTTTCTTCGTCTTTCAATTTATTGATTAACATACAGGGGGTTTCATTTAAAAAAACGAACATTTGACCCCTTTTATGAACAACGGAAATAATAGTAATCTTAGCACGCCCTGTATGATATGGAGTCGATTTCATGGTGAAAAATAAATACATCGGGTCTGTCTAAACTACCGCCAAAATATCAACTTTCCATGAATTGAGAGCACTAATTTACTTACGTGTAATTAGGGCCATGTTTTGGACCATATTTAACACAAACTAATTTTTATCTCGAAAACCGATAGAGATAGGTATAGGGTAATATTAACAAAAAAGTATTGTAATAAAAGAGCGATTCTAAAAATTTATTAATATATGGGGTGTTCCATTTAAAAAAATAAAGTTGCTAGGACTTTTTGATAGAAGCGGCAACGTCGCAATGCTGAAAATATTTTAGATGGACAGAGCATAGCTAATTACCCACGTTGCCAAATTTTCAAAAAAATCCCGCGTTCCGTTCTCCATAAACGTCTAACCTACCATCGACCGTGAATCACCCTGTATAATATACGTGTAACAGCACCCTTTTGTTCTCCTAACATTTAGTTGCAAGTGTCGGTCCCTATACCTATATGATAATTAGGATTAAGGCCATTACTCTTTAAATATTTTGTAACAGTATTAGCCAACACTTCACCAGTTAAATAGGGCTAATATGCGGTTTTGTGATAGTTGTCAGCATGACAGTCGATAAATCCTACAAAACTTTCTTGTGGGTCTCCACTATTGTCGACGTAGCGAAGAACAACAAACATTTGTGAAGCGTGACTAGCATCAGTAGCCTGATCAAAAATAACACTGTAGTACTTGTTAGATCTAATTTTACATAATATTTAATAAAGAATTTCGTTTCCACAGCAGGCTATAATCTGATTTTGTGTAACACTACCGTCAGAAAACTTTCCTGAGCTTGCCGTTGATTGCCGTATGCTTTTTGTAATCCAAACAACCAATTTTTCAACAAAATCGTAATTGTATTTCTTACAACCTTTTGACATACCAATGCTTTTTTTTTGTAACGATGGCAGATATATTTTCCATAGTAATCCTTTAGGGCTTGGTAGCACAATATCTTTATGCTAAATAGTAAATTTAATGTTCTTAGAAAAAACAGTGGAACTAAATAATTTTACAAATGAATAAAGTTTAAAACAATTATGTTAATAATCAATAGTCTAAATTTACTAACAATATCTAACATATGCCCCCCACCTTGAAAAGGCTACTTTCAACACAAAACCTTTGCAAAAGATGATTATTCCTATATGTACAAAAGGTACAAGCAAATATGCAAAATACTTTATGAGAATTATACTAATTGATAATAGCGCACAAAACACTAGTAACGTCATTTACTTTACACATTGTCCTCAATTGGAAAAGGGCAAAGCTTTGAGAGAGGTCTTTTAAACACACAATGACTCGTTTGAATAGAAGCAACACTGTTTGTCAAGTCCAGAGTGAACCTCCTTAACTCGTCCAATCTTCCATTGTAGAGGAGGTAAGTTATCATCACGAATAAGGACGAGCTCACCAACTTGAAGATTTCTTTGTGGGTATTTCCATTTCAAGCATTGTTGAAGTAGAATCACATACTCCTTTGACCAACGTGGCCAAAAATGTTGATATAATTTCTGTATATGTTGAAATTTAGAAAGATGATTGTCGGGTACATCACTGACATTCAAATCTGGTAATGCGTTTAATCTTCTGCCGATCAAAAAGTGAGCTGGTGTACGGATATCATAATCACTAGGATCGGGAGAAACTGGAACTAAAGGACGGAAATTTAAGGTGGCTTCAACTTGAGTTAGTAACGTGTAAAAATTCTCAAACGTTAAAGATGCGTTTCCCATAATAAGTTTCATGTGAAATTTGCAAGCCTTAACTCCCTCTTCCCAAATACCACCGAAATTTGGGGATTGAGCAGGTATAAACATACAGTTCACACCTTCACTTTAGACAGTTTCAACTAAATTTTTACCTTGCTTCCGCAAAAAGTTCCTTCAACTCAGAATTGGCTCCAACAAAATTAAGGCCATTGTCTGACCAAACATGGGCTGGTTTACCTCACCGAGACACAAAAAGACGAAAAATGGCTATAAAAGCTTCAGACGTTAATTCAGAAACTAGTTCCAAACGGATAGCACGAGTGGAAAACAAACAAACAAGCATACATAGTATTTTAGTAGTTGTGAACCACGACCATTCTTTGTTTTTAAATTGAATGGATCAGCATAGTCAAACTCTGTTATGTGAAAAGGCGGTGTATGTATAACGCGATCCTTTGACAATACACCCCTTGTTTGACCAGTGGCTTCAGGTTTAACTCTAAAAAAATGTATGCATTTATGAACAACCTTCCTGGCTAAATTGCGACCTCCAAGTGGCCAGTAGTGCTCCCTTAAGGACGCTAGCAACTGCTGAGGACCAGCATGAAGCAAAATTATATGCTCAAATGAGAAAAGCAGCTTTGTAAATACATGTTTACATGAAATAACAGCAGGGTGCTTTTTAGCATAATCCAAATTGGATAGTTGTAATCTACCCCTCACCCTTAAGGCACCCTGGGAATCTATAAATGGGTTTAGGGAGCTCAAGGGCTCTTTACAAGGTGTGTTTTCTAACACCAAAGGATATTCATCAGAGAAGAATTCTTTTTGAAAAATAATAAATAAACGTTGGTTTGTACTATTTAATTCATGCAATAAAAGCGGGCCAGTTAATCTAGAGCGCTTTTCAATCTTACAATTATTGTAAAAGCGCCAAAGATATGCGAAACTGCGTTTGAGCCGAGAAAAATTTGAGAATCTGTACATAGGGAAGACTTCCGGAACTACCTGATAAACCTTCCCTTCATTCTTTAGTTAATTTCACCTACTGGCTTGGGCCAATTAGAACAATCTTGAATTAACCAACTGGGCCCCTGCCACAAAAATTCACACTGAATCAAATTTTCTGGAACACAACCTCTGGAGATAATATCTGCAGGATTATTTTTAGAACTAATATGACGCCAATCATCAACAGAAGTTAATGTCTGGATTTGCGAAACTCGATTACCAACAAAAGTATGTAAGTTATGAGGAGACTGAGAAATCCAACCCAGTACAACAGTTGAATCAGTCCAAAGGTACATTTTTGAAATATTCAAACTGACAGATTGTCTAAAGTTGTGTACCAACTGAGCTAAGACCAATACTCCACATAACTCTTGGCATGGCAAGGTTACTGCCTTTAAAGGGGCTACCTTGGCCTTAGCATACACCAATGAGATTTTAGTTTGACCATTAGTACTATTACTTAAAGGCATGCACCATAAGCTTCTATGGAACTATCGCAGAATCCATGAAGTTCAATGCTTCCAATATTCATACATACTATTTGCCTAGGAATTGATAGATCATTTAGAATTGCCAATTGTGGTCGCAGCTTATGCCATAGCGAATGAATATTTGACGGAAAAGGCTCGTCCCAAGCAATTTTTGCGTACCACAATTTCGGCAAAATAATTTTTGCCAGGATTATGCATGGCGACAACAAACCATGAGGGTCAGATATATTTGCAATAGTTAGGAGAATTGTAAGTTTTGTATATTTATCACAATGAGGTAAAGAAATATGATATATTAAAACATTATTCTTGTATAACCAACACAGTCCAAGTGTTTTATTTTTAGTTTTATCGCCAAAACTAAATTGAGGAGCCCCATTCGATAAGGCGACATGGTTACTGTCTCGAGAATAATAGTCGTAGGCTTTTCATTATAACTGTAAAAGACGTCAATTGCAAAATAATTAATTAATAATTAATTAATAATAATAATTAATAATATAATAATTAATAATAATAATTAATAATTAATTAATAATAAATAATTAATTTTCACCACTTTTGAAATTTTAGAAAAATCGTCGCTTGCTAAAGATTTCGGAATTTCTCGCGAAAAACTGAATGATTTGAAAACTTTGGTTAAATATCTTAGTTCTGAAGGTTGCAAATTTTATGAAAACCTTTTTCAAAACACAGCTGTTAAAGGCAGTAAGCCCAAAAAAGTGAAATGATTATGATGCATGCTTTTCCTACGTTTTAAAAATTAATGCTATAATGTTTCATATTAAAAAAATCCTTTGTATTAAAATGCTTTGTGTTAACAAAAATTTATATTTGATAATATAATTTTAATAAAACAATTTTTATTCTTGTAACACTTTTTTACAATTATTGTATCATATTTTAAACGTCAAATTATCTTCTGTAATGTTCAAACATTACTACGCACGCATCAAAATGTACATGCGGCGCGCAACGCTGGATTAAACCTGCTCTAATTTGTTTATTTTTTGTCAAAATATCTCTTGCCTTCGGACGATTGTTCTTTAGACTATAAGGAACAACTTTGCCACGCACTTTTCCGCAAAGAAGAAGAATTTTACTTCTACTTACCCTTCATAATTAAAAATTCAAAGTTCGGTAAAAGTTAAAAAAAAAATTCCAACAGTTCCAAAGTTCCAAAATTAACCCACGCAACGAGTTGAGTTGAATGCGAGAGGCTTGCGCATGCGTGCCAAAGAATGCCCTAGCTCAAATGCCAGAGAGAGGGTTGGGTTTATGAGGGCGCCACTGTTTTTAAAGCCGGGCTAAAAACAGAAACCCTCCTAGATAGTATTGGGACCTCGCTCTCAACTGACTCCGAAACTAAAGCCAACCTATTAAAAAAAACAAGAAAACTAGCTGGAAACTGCGTTGTCTGGTGAGGCAAATAAAACACTACCTTTAAAACAAATTTACAATTTATTACACTTCAGAAAGGCTTTCAAAACCAAACCCTAAAGGGGGAAACATAAATATTAGGGAAATGTATAAAACGAACCGATTCGTTATTTTTAAAACCAAACCCTGAAGGGGAAAAAAGATAAATATTATATTACGAATTGACTCGTTATGACCTTAGGCGTAAAAGCAATTATATAATTATTACAGTTAACGGTAAAGGTAGTAAAACCAAAATTTATAAAAATAAAAAACAGTTGCCTGCAGAAGTTTTCCTCATCTGAAGGTGTCCAGGCCCAAGGCTATGACGGCCTAGGTGTGGCGATCAGTGACACAAAGGAACTGTCGGTGGACAGCTTCCGCCAAAAAGAAAGAGAATTGATATCTCCACCAAAGAGAAAGATTGGGTGTCCCCCAGTAAGAAGAATAGCTGTCTCCCAGCAAAAGGAAAGACCCTAATAAAACAAAAGATATGCGTCAAGACCTATGCAAATATAATTTCAAAATATTAAATTTAAATAATAATAAAAAACTGTTACTGGCTGAATGCCTTAAATGGTCATTTATTTATATCGAGAAAGTAAAACCGAAAGAAAATATTTTGAAATAAACAGTGACATCAGGTCCAAAAAAAGAAAATAAACAGGCATTATCGAAGCCAATTAATTAACAAAACAAAGTGAAGATAAAATTTACATAAGAGTAGCCATTGTGCGCTACTGTGCGCAGAAAAATATTCATTATAAACTAATTATATTTACATAAGTAATGCAGGTACAAAAATATAAACAATCAAATTGTACACTGGTAACAAAATAACCAAAGTAGTTAGGTAGTAGCTTAATTACACAAAAGAAAAGTTATAGCCGCAAAATATAGTGTGATAAAATTTAGAACGGTAAATATAATCAAAAAGAAAAATTCAGTATTACTATTACTAAGCGTATGCATCAAAATATAGTAAACGTAGCTTAATATATATAAATATAAATTACCCATACAGTATCTGTACTGCGTAGCCCAAGAATGACCAAATACCATAGTGAATAGTTAACGGTACTATATTACACCCACCCTGAAATTTGTAACCAAATATCATAATTAAGGATCAGCCTTGTCAATGTCGTACACAATATTAATTATAAGCTAGTTAACACAAGAAAAAGAATAAGAGAAATATGAAAATCAATACTATTGACTGGCAGAAATTTAAAATATTTACTCAAATTACTAAAGTACAATCTCACTGACAGCCAAAAATATAAAACATTTAAATTGCCGGTCTCTAACGCTGTCAGCTGATATTCCAAAATATAAGACATTAATTTTAACAACCTGGCTATTGATTATTAACATAATTAGTTGATAAAAAAAACATCATTAAATTCAAATTCACGAACATACACCAATGACTAATTCACTATGGTTTGCTTGCAAAATAACAAAATAAAATTTAACCTTGGGTCACCCTTTACAGTTTTAACCAACATTATCAAAAGACGGCACCAAATCAAGCTAGAATAGCTGACAAAAAAAATTAGATATTGATCATAATTTGACCTAAAAAACATGTGAAGGACAAATATAAACCCATTTAATTCTTAATAAAAAAACTATCTGTACGTAATTCGTTAATTGCCACGAAATATAGCGATCTACTTGTATTAAAGCAAAATGTTTAATTACAAAGAAACTAATTAAAAACGCGGATGTCGTAACAAAATTAAATCAAAAGGAAATTAACGAAAATTGATTAAAACAGCAGTTTAAACGCGGAATTCTGTGTTTTTAAGGGTTTAATAGTGGCAAAAGAGCTTACCTGTAGATCTTGTGCCGGGTCTACACGTGTGATTGCTAACCTCTACGGCTTAGATCCATTAAAATGAGATTCTTCCGGGAAAGGAAACGGCATCCAAAGCCAAACAAAAACGGTATCAAACAAACAAACGGCACCAATTGCCAAACAAAACCAGGAAGAAAAATTTGGGGTTGCAACCCCAAATCTTTAAGGCCCCTGCAGGGCATAAGGGTTGCACCCCTACCGACTTGAGCTAGCAGCAAGTTGAAAATGATCGTGATTTTTAGTACCTCGACGAACCCAAAATTCATTATTTGTTTCCCTCGTGTTCACGCTATAGAGCGGTGCAGAATAGTATCTATTCGAACCACGGTAATCGATACCATCAAGTATCGACAGCGACGGAAACTAACCCCTCAACACGTCAAACGGTCGGGTGTCAAAACTAGGTATAAAAGAAACATCGCGCCCCATCCCGCTTATAATTTTGTAACATATTGTCCGTTGTGCAACAATAAAACATCCAAATTATTATCGATGGCTTCTGGTTCGACTCAACCGCACGTCCCTACAACACCGTCGCGTGCAATGCTCGAACAAATCGTAACTTAACCACCAGTTGCATATACCTTCGTTTAAATGAAAAGGTCGCGCGAACTCTATGAATACACACGTAAACTTTAACCGGTCATTCAGTTGGAAACTACCTAGATCAGAAGTACACCTCATAACTGGAAACAAAGGTGGCGCTACTTATATCGAAATTATAATCCGGCAATAAAAATATATTATAAATCTTTGTGACAAAAATTGAATGTTATAACTTTCCCACTGGAAGTTTGCTGAGAATCAACGTTAAGGTATTGTTTTTTAATTGTTTCTAAAACGCTACGCACAAAGGTTGGATTGCATACGTTGAGGGTAGGGTTGGGTCCGGCCGGGCCGGGCCGAGCGCATGTCCCCTTATTGAATGGGGCTCCTCAATTCTTGATCGCCAGAAGAGAAGTCCCAACCAATAATTTTCTCTAAAAGTTGTGATGAGTTTGAAATCCATTTCCTTAAAATGAAGCAACCAGTTTCTAAAATTGCTGATACCTGCTTACTTAGCATTACTGCCTCTTCAATGGTATCTATATCAAAAAGCATATCGTCAACAAAAAACTATGTAGAATATTGGACGCCTTAGGATATTTATCCTCAAACTCCAAATCAAGTTGCTTAAGACATCGAATTGCCAAAAACGAGGCAGAAGCCGCACCATAAGTAACTGCATGTGTTTAGTTTATATATTTGAAGCTTATCACTGGGATTAACCCTCCAATATATTTTTTGAAGGCACCTTTGGCCCTTGTGCACCATAATCATTCTATACATTTTAATCACATCAGCACTCACAACTATATTATGAACTCTAAACCTCAACAAAATGGAGAGAATATCATCCTGTATTTTTGGTCCAGTGTGTTGAATGTCATTTAGGGAAATACCATTGTCCGTTGGAAAGGATCCATTAAAAACAACACGCAAGCGAGTGGCAGAGCTATTTTCATTGAGAATACTATGGTAAGGCAAAAAATAAGAGTAGTAGTGTAGGTGTGTGTAGGTGTGTGTAGGTGTGTGTAGGTGTGTGTAGGTGTGTGTTGGTTTTGCTACTGTTATGACCTCTTGTACGTGTATCATCGTGTACTCTGACCTCTCCTGATATTGTGACCTCATACACATGATGTCGCAATTTTTGATTTGTTTTTCGTGCTCTACGCATCAGATAAACCCCTTAGAATTAAATCCTAAAATTTTTTGTGTATGAGGCCATAATCAACTTTTATTCACATAGTACACACAACATAACTTGTGACCTCATTGGACACATGGCCGGTGGCGCCCTCAATATGCATGGTGGCAAAAATTGGAACCATTAATTTTTAATTTATGATGGTCTTCAGAACTCTTTGGCGGCAAAGTAAATCTATTTTTAATTGATATACACTCAGTTAAACGAAAGTAATAAAGTTTTAAATATTGTGACATCACTATGGATGTCATTAGCTTAATAAAACCAAATTTGTGTAAGAGTGATGGCATAAACATAGTTGAACAAAATTTGTGTAAGAGTGATGGCATAAACATAGTTGAACATGATTTGTGTACGAAAGATGTTTAAAACATAGGTCAGCAATATTTGTGTAAAATTCGCACAGCTTCCCGAGCGCCTTCATAAAGGATCCCGCACATTTTGTATTCAAATTTGGGCTAGGTCGATTTTGCTGCGATTCGTGACATGTTGTGTGGTCTCCTGAACACAAATCTATATGGGCGCGAACCAATGCTTTTTTCCTAAGAAAAATAATATATTTTCCTAATAAACGCATATTCGGATAAAACCAAAACTCTGCAATGGATGTATTTTTATTTATTTATTTTTCAGAATATCTTTTCGGGTGTATTCCCAAATCGAAAAGCAACAATTATTTTTCCTGTTTTCCGACCGTCACCTTTTTTTAAAAGGGCCTCTGACCTCAAGTTTTTGACCTATGGTTTATTATTCATTTTTGTCACAGTCATATATAAGGGATTACCAAGAATATCAAGACATGCTTGTATGTCAAGTACACGTACGTTAGGTCTAGAATTGACAATAGAATCTAAATTTTTAAAAATATATCTGGCGCCCTGTTAAAAAACCACAAGTTAGTTTTGCAACCAATTTTGAGTGCACTCTGTATAATTTCAAATAGTTTTAAAATATGCACGCGCAACGCGCAACATTTGCATAAAACTTTTTTTTTTGTCTACAACAGACTTTATCAGCCTAGTCGACCACACTGTATATGAATATGATCTACAATATGGTTCCACCTAGAAAATGCATTGTAACCAGACTAGTTTTACCACTAAAGATTTGTGACTGACGTGTTAAAAAAGAAATTCTGATAATCTCTGAAACCCTTCCTATTTGGTCACTAATTAATTTTTGTGACAAAAATGAGACCCTAGCTTTTAAATTTGAAGTCCTAGGGGTGCGTGCCCAGTTAGACTTTTATTAAGGTTAAGGAGGCCAAAATGTTCCATAAATCCATTCCAATAACTATAGGCGTAGTTAAGGGGGCTGCGGGGAGTGCTAAGCACCCTCAAATTTCTAATCCGCACCGCCAAAATTTATAACCCTCCATCCTAATAGGCATAATTAAGGGGTTTTGGGGGTGCTTAGCAACCCCAAAACTCTAATTAGTACCCCCTGAGCAAACCCTCCACCCTATGGACAATTTTTTGGTCGTATGCTGAATAGGGTCTAGGGCTTAAGCAGAGCGACAGCACCTAGGAATTTTTAAACCCCATATTTTATCGTCTGCAAGAGGAATTTGGGTTTGTCCAGCGGGTAACAAATTCGTATCTGGAAAGAACCGAAAAATCAGCATTTTTGTTATTTGCTGAGCTTATTTTAGCAGATATTTTAAAATTAATCTTACATTTTCGTTGTTAATTTTTCACGCTTCAAAGTGGTAGGCTCTGATTTTAAATCTGTCGTTTTGTCTTCGAGTCGCTATCATCAACTGAATTTTTCAAATACGGACCTGTATTTTTTATTGTATGTTTTGAAAGTTTTTGACCTCCCAAAACCAACGGTATGTCACACTTATCCAAAAATTCACATTCACACGCACTTATTACATTGAAGTTCCTCATCTCTCTCTCTCTCTTACACATTTCTTAAGGTTAAATTCTAAATCCGGTAACTAATTGATAAGTGTGGTATGTCGATGGTTTGGAAAGGTCAAAAGCTTCCAGAAAATACAACAGCAATCAAGATCCGTTTTTGAAAAAATCAAGTTGGTGGTAGCGGCCCAAAGACGAAAGGTCCTATTTAAAATCTGAACCTACCATTTTGCAGAGGGATAAAAGTGACAATAGACGCGTAAAATTTATTTTAAATAGGTAGGTATCTGTTAAAATAAGCTCAGAAAAAAATAAAAACCAAAATGCTGCTTTTTCCGGACTTCTCCAAAAGTAATCGGATTTTTAAAAATTACTCAACAGCATATTAGTCAGCACTAAATTGCCCAACTTTGCATCTTTTTAACCATCTGCGTATCTTTTAGGGTTCACGATGATCCCTGTCGTGATAAAAGAATTTGTTCCACCCTGTATATAGGTTGTTACTTTTAAGATGAAACTGCGTCGTTATTTTTGTACATATGCATTAGATTATTTTAGACGTAAATCTGAAATTGCCCTTTTTGTATAAGCCTTTAGAGCGCCTTAGTTTGTCGCAGTACCTACGTGTATTTTATTTATGGTCGGCCTAAGATTTTGTTAAACAAAATTTACAGCCTTGTTCTTTCATTCATTTAGGCTACTTTTTGAGATAAAGCCGCAAGTACCTAGTCATTTTACAAACACAACTACCAGAGCGCCTTTAAGGAATTTGCCCGGCACTTAGAGATATTTAAACTCCATAATTTATAACATTATAACCCATAACTAGTGGAAGTTCCATTTTATTTCTAAGATAAGTCTTCAATTGTACGCGCACCGTCCTAATAAATTCATGAAATATTTTTCATTCAAAAAGTTTATTTTTCGCTAGGACTAAAATTGTCATTTTTGCAGTGGCGGCTGGTCCTAAAGGGCACAAGAGCACGTGCCCACTCTAGATTTTCAACAAATAAAAAAATCTTTTATCAAAAGTCAAAAAGAAATAATACACCGCCGCGCCTCAATACCTCTTTCCTTGCACGTCACATCACAGAGAACGCGACCGACGGCGATCAAAACTTATCTCCGGGGACACAGCAGATTTTTATCCCAATTTCGTTAGATTAAAATCGCGTGCTATGGGCATCTCGATGAGCACAATATTTCGCGTCTCCTCGCGCTGGCTTATTGTTTGGATTTCGAGCGGCGTTGCCGTTCGCGTGGCGGGCGGGAGAGATTACTGCACAATTTTATGTTTAGCTTTCTTGACATAAAACACGTGAAGGCCTAATAATTTTTTTTGTGATCAGTTGAGGGATATTCTTGTATTATACTGTTTATTTTAATAGTTTATTAATTATTAGTAGTGCATTAGTGCGTAGTATTACTAGTAATTCTAGTAGGTACTGTGTATTTTGTCGGTTAGCAATATATTTTGTATTTATTTTTAATTAAATTCAATTTTTACCAGTTATGCACTTTAAAGCCGAGAGCAAAGATTATAATGATAATTTATATACCTATTTATAAATTTAAAAACAAAAGTGGAGCTATCGACCGATCGGCTCAGATCGGCTGCAAGAACATAGAGAAAATACCTACATAGAATAATATGGAAAGTATAAAAATAATGCAATAAAGAGAGACAGGACATCGGGTGACGTCAGCAAATCAGATGATGCACGATTTTCTTTCTTTGTTGCAGGGTTTTTATATTTTCTATACTATAGTTTTATTGTGACCCAACCGATCGATCGATTGAATCGGATCTTAGTCAGTCATATCATAGTCATGTCATAGTCATATTATGTATTATGTTATTTATTAAGGTCGGCCTCCTCCCAAAGTTCTTATAAAAACGATATATTTTCCGCATGCTGGCAACGCTGCACTCAAAGTCTTGTCCATCCTTTCCGACCGGCACTTCTAGTCACGCGTCGTGCTGTATTATATTTTGTGATGGATATTTTAATCCTATTATTTATGGAAAGCGTTTTAGCGAGCGCGAAGTTGTTTTCAATGTTTTTCCTCGTGTTTTCTGTTGGTGCCAAAAATAAGTTACTTCTGCTTATAAAGGCAGCAAGGTAAGTAATTTACTTTTTTTAAATAAAATTATTACAGTAGCTTGTTTATAATGGTACTAATGGTAGAAAATAATATCCATTCGGCAGAATGATAAATAATATTAACAAGATAAGACAGTTTTTTGTAATAATTTATAAAAAAATAGCTGATTATTTTTTGCAATTTTAAATAGGTATCATTTTACCAGTTTAAAATATGTACATTTTTCGTGGTGTATGATGTTCGTGAGTTTTTTTCTTGACAATGTCTGCCTACTTAAGGCCTTTTTTTATGCGCACGCAACGTGTCCTTGCATTTGATTGGCTAGGAATGCCCTCGAATTTTCTGATTGCTCTGCTGCTTTGGACCATGTTTGTTTTTTTTTTTAATTTTTTTATTTTCTGTTGTGATCTTAGTTTTTATTACTTTTTTACTGTTCCGTTTCACTTCGGCGTCCGTCCGTCCGTTTGTCACAGGCGATTTTCTCTGAAACTATTTGACGTAAAAATTT
The DNA here is from genome assembly GCA_963971165.1 of Philopedon plagiatum. NCBI lineage: Eukaryota > Metazoa > Arthropoda > Insecta > Coleoptera > Curculionidae > Philopedon > Philopedon plagiatum. Next base: position 172,787 of record CAXARB010000047.1, on the reverse strand, counting down.
GAAATTGAGCACAGAGATAGAGTGTGGTGGCCTAATTATAGACATGAACTATAAAAAGTTGAATTTTGATTCTGGGGGTTAATTTCAGGGTGTAAATTGGGAAATGAAAAAAAAAATCAAGGGTATCGTGTATGGTGTCAAATGATAGCTTATTGCATGAATTCAATAATATATAGGAACTTAGGCTACTTTCAGACGGACGGTTTTCTGTCGTTGTCGTGCAGCGATCGTGTCGTGGAAAAAAAATGTCCACGTGTACGGCTCCGATTAAAATCGTGTGGTGTGAAAGCTTGCATTTAAAACAATGCATAACCATTATGTACGATATCGTTGCCGTACACGACAACGACAAAAAACCGTACCGTCTGAAAGTAGCCTTAAGTAGGTATGATTTATTTTTTTTTCAACGTATTTTAAACATATTTGGGAGAAAAGCTTAAAAATTGCGTCTTTCATATTTGCTTTAAAAAATTTTTAGACATTTTTTACTTTTGGAGAAAAACTGATTGTAGTTCATTTTTATGGCTGCCGCGAGGCAAACTTCAGGTACCTACATTAATTTTAATAAATTTCATCAAAAAGTTTTATCCAAAAATTTATGAAAAATTTATGCCTGTGTAATATGGCAATATATTTATAAAGAATCTAATCTGATAGTGATAGATAACGACGTTCTGTGTGCAGTCAAATTAAACAGTATCTTGGTTGCATCGATAAACTTTTTAGATAAAACTTTGTAATACTAAAAGTGTCAAAAAATGATTGTAGAAGGTTATTTCATTAAGATTATGGTACTTTTTGTGTATTTTTTAGCATGAGGATATCAAAAAGAATATTAGAAATGGCGATATCCGCCACCGCGGACACCAAGGGAATGGAAGAACTCGATGTTCCAGCATATGAAACTACAGGACTCTTTAAAACTGCACACATAAGTTTAAATGATGACGGTAAATATTTAAATATATTCTGACAGTCTAAGTATAAAATAAATATAATGTTAAGGATGTCATTCACATGTCAAAATCAATATTTTAACAATAAAATGCGGGTATTTTGTTTGTTCCCGTAGCTATGTCCATTGTTAAGAAAAAATATCCCGGCATTTTGTTGGCAAAAAAGTTATTCTGAGAATTTCACCTGTCAAAATCAATATTTTAACAATTAAATACGGGTATTTTAATTTTCGTTACCGAGGTTACGTCTATTATCGAGGGTATAAGTGCATAAAATTTACCGATAGTTTTGCATGAAAGCGTATTGTCTAAAAACTGCATGAGTTTATTTTCATATTTTTTGCGAAAGTGCCCTCCACCTTCGGTGTTTGGCTCTTTCGCAAAAAATACGAAAATAAACGAATGCAGTTTTTAAGGAAATCACGCTCGAATGCAAAATTAACTGGTTATTTTTATGCACGAATGCTGTTTCGTGGAATATTTCTCGAATAAAAACGAATATACGTTGTATTCGCAGTGAGCACTAAATTTACCAATGGAATTCGCAAATTAAATAAAAAATGTAAATTTGTAATGTAACTTAACAAAAGAAGACCTGCCCGGCACTTATCGGTACCTGCCGAGCACTTATCGGTACCTGCAGGGCAATTATCGATAGCTAACGTGCAATTATCACTGTAATTTTTCTATAAATACGTTTCTCTTATGGGATTTTTTATACATGAGGGAAATATTCGCGATCATTTTTATGTCAAAAAGATTACCCTGATAATTTTTCTGTCAAAGTAAAGTCATATTTAAATATTTAAAAAACATCAAAGCAAGCAAACATTTTTTTATTTTACAGCTATATATGACCCGACCCCCCCCCCCCCCTCCCCGTTGGCGACTAAAATATATGTGTATTATAGCTTTTGACATTTTCACCTTTTCTTTTTTTTAGTTAATAGAGGGACAGTGCGACTAGCTTCGGTAAAAAATTCAGTTCTACAGGTTGTATCGTTTCGGAGTTATTAAACGTCAAAGTCGAAATTTCCGCGATTTCGTATGATATCGATTACAGGTCGCAAAAGTTAATTAAATCGATTTTAATGTTCGGAGGTTGCAGAGGACCAGGGGCTTCGGAACCATATTGAAATTGGTGAAATTCGGAAAATGGGAAGTACCTAATTCTTTTGAATTTTTTTAGGTCGGGAATTGCCGTTTGAAGACCCCTCTTTGGTACTTAATAACTCGAAAACCAAACGTCGGACAAAAAAACGCAATCATACGAAAAACTTTAAAAACTTAAATACTTTCTTTTTGCAATACATTTGCCTATACCTAAAACGGCTGGAAAATGGATTTATTTGAGAAAAACTCAAAATTTAAATTACCATATACCTGACCGGAAAGAGTTCGTCAAAATAAGTAGTAAGTTTTTAGATTCTTAATAGAAAGGGAGCAATCGACGATTAAATTTCCATTTTTTGCCCTCGACATCGGTACATTGAATCACTCTGTATTTTTTCCTATCTAATTTTTTCCAAATTTTTCAACGCCATCTTATAGATTATATCAAATCCTACTTTCAACCGGCATTATCAAATGCTAATTTTCTCATTAAGTGGTTCTTTCTGCCTTCTTTATATGCGCTGAATATCTAAGAATACCTCCCAATCTTTAAATCACTTATTTCTTCGTTTCACTTATAAATAATTAGGTTTATTTGCATCGGTGACGGTCAAAATTTAAGAATTTTAAAATTTTCCTTTATCCAGGTCCCAAAAAATGTATGTATGTAAAGTATCCAAGCTTTCAGCAAGGACACGGCGCGCGGCGTCGCAACCGGCCGCGATCTCAGAAGCAGACTTGCCAGATGAATACGGCTCGAATTAAACGAACGATTTTTCTGCGTAATCAAAACAAGGATGGTGTGTAAGTGTGGCAACACACGCTTATTATAGGTTTTATTGCCTTTGGTAGTTAGTAGACGGAGAGCATTTAACAGGGACGTATTTCAATAAAGCCAGAGGATAAACTTATTGAGACGGATTTCAAGCAATAGTTATATTTCTATATTATGTGAGTGTTTGTATGTATGTAGGTATACAGGGTGTCCGAAAAGTCTTAGTATGTAAATATATTTGCTATTAGTACGAACATAAACTTAATTGAGTCGGATTTCTAGCAAATCGTAAATTTATTGCTATTTCTTTGCATGTATGTATACTGGGTGTCCGAAAAGTCTTGGTATGGGCAAAAATCTTTGCTATTTGTACGGAGATAAAATTAATTTAGTCGGATTTTGAGAAAATCGTAATATGTTTGTATTATTTTGTGTGGGTGTCTGTATGTATGTATGTATGTATACAGGGTGTCCTAAAAGTATTTGTATTTGCAAATATCTTTGCTATTGGTACGAAGATAAACTTAACTGGGTCTGATTTCAATAGAATCGTATATTTGTATTACTTCTTTGGGTATTTGTATGAATGTATGTATAAAGGGTGTCCGAAAAGTCTTAGAATGTTCGAAGATAGACAAATACTTCTGTTAGTACCAGGATACACCTAATTAAGTCGTATTTCAGTCAAATCGCATATATTTCAATTTATGTGTCGGTATTTGTATGTATACAGATTGTCCGAAAAGTCTTAGTATGGACAAATATTTCTATTAGTACTAAAATAAACTTAATTAAGTCGGATTTCAAGAAAATCGTCCATATTCGTATTTATTTATGTGGTTATTTGTATGTATGTATACAGGGTGTCCGAAAAGTCTTTGTATGGGCAAATATCCGTATGGGGAGCGAAATACCTTAAAACAAATACGCGTCTGGGGAGAGGACGACCTTGGGGAAAATACGTGTCTGGGGGCGGACGACCTTGGAAAAATGTTTCTATGTGTAGGTGTTTGTATGTATGTAGCGATTCGGATTCGAAAGGCGATCTCGATTCTCGATCATCGGATTCGAAAGGCGATCTTCGATTCTCGATCATCAGTCCGAAGGAGTGTGATATATTTCTTAATACGTGGTCTAGGAACATGAAATTTTCAGGGCATGACAATGATGATATAACCGACGCTATAGAGCCCCCTCGGGGGGCGATTAGGCGGTCTACACATAGTAGTTATTGAAGTTCTGGCAATTAAACACGCAGTTATTGTAGTTAATATAAATAGGGTTTCCGTTTTGAGGCAAATCCGAAGATGTCGAGGATTGATGGGGTGCTTAGTTTTTTGTTAATATTTTTTAATTCCAGATGGTATATTATTATGACAGTGACAGCTAATTTTTTCTGACAACGACGTGGAAGTTCCACCTATATGAGGTGTCGCAAATTTGGGTCTTGAAATTCTCCCGCGAAAATAACGCGTGTAGTGAAGATTATGGGTAATTTTAGACAAATATGCATTCATGCAGTTTGAGCCAGAAAAAGCATGAGTGCACGTAGTGCACGAAGCAAATTGCATTCACGCACTGGTGCACTCATGCTTTTTCTGGCTCAGATTGTATTAATGCAGATTTTCCTAAAACAACCGATCATTTTCAGTGCTCTTATTTACATATCATATTACTTATGGAACTAACCCCCCCCCCCCCCGGAGAAATTTCCGAAATTTTATTATTGCATATCGAGTAAACCGATTTAAAAATATGTTTAAACTCGAACTCAAGAAGTTTATTGCCTCTTTTGTAAAATTGCGTTGGACATTCATCGGTGCTTAGTTACAAAGTATATAAACAGATCATAGAACCGATCATGCCTTACAATTTTAAAATAGTATACTGAATCAACATTTAGTGTCACGAAATCAAAAATACAAACATTTTAGAATAACAGTGAAACACGCTGGTAGTGGTTAAAGTAATTTAAAAGAAATAAAAAAATAACATTAATTATCAATATTATATTGATGTTGATTAATATGAATTGGACAAAATAGTCCCAATTTTTAGCACGCTGCTTAAAAAGCAACAGGGCGTTGTTTTTTACTGCTGTTTTTGTTTACCCCCTGTCAACAATTTCATCAGAAAATAAAATGTACTCCTTTAAGACTAAAATATAAGTAAATTAAAAAATAAATTAATAAAAATAAAGATATAACTTTATTGTTAAAAACATTTTTTTGCTTAACATGTTTTAGTATTTTGAGCCTTTTCGGGCCCTCCTTGCTCATTGAGATCTGGGCAGGTGCCCAATGTGCCAGTAGGATAACCGCTGTATGACGGACGAGTACACCAGCGAGAACAGTCGCACTGTGACTTAGCTTTTAAAATTCAAAGATCGTTTTTTGCAAAAATCTATAAATAGCAAAAATACCTTTTATAAGTTGTGGGGCTTTTGGTGTCTGAAAAGCAAAAGTCGCTGCTTTTTTTATTTCTCCTGAAATATCATAACTTTTGTATCTGCATTTTAGAGCCTAGAATGCCAGAAGTAGAAGTTTCAATATATACCACCCCTGGAAGTACTGGTTGAGATACGTCAAGCTTAAACATTTATGAATGTGAAGTAAGTTCCTCAGAAAAGGTGGAAAATGAAGGAAAGATAATGGAAAAGTGACAAAGATTAAAACAAAATAATTTGTTTCTTTTTGATGAAGACTGTGTAATATAAATGGAAAAATAAATAGTAAAATACCGCCAAGACTTTTATTTTATTACATGTCACCATTGTCACAGCTGATTAGTACAGGCCATTACTAATAGTCAGTCAGTTAGATTCTGTGCATAAATTTTTTCAATGCACCCAAATTTCTTCATTACTTTAACGGTTACGAAAATATTGAGAAAAATCTTTAGGGTTTAGGGGCCTGTCTGTACTTCGGTAATGGGGGACATTTGACAAAATGGTAAATTCTGACCTTATTTTGATCCAGTATATTCGATCCTTAATTGTTGACCATATCCTTTAGGACGCTGTATGTATGATGTATTTATTTTATGGTTGTTTGGGTTGAACAGTTATAGTAACTTTACATTTACACTGCACTGAGCAGGTATGATTACGACATCATGTTTTACACTTTTACTGAGCAACTATGATTGCGACATTATGCTTTACACTTATACTGAACAGCTATAATTGCGACATCATGTTTTGCACACACCCTAAAACTACTATTATTATGACATCATATTTTACACTTAACTGGTATATCTATTAAAACGACATCTATTTAACACAAGCCCGGAAACACTATACTTGTAACCTCTGAGGTCACAATTTCAATCCCCAGTGTTGTAAATTCAGTGGAGTGTATGGAGCCCAAAATTATACCAAAAAAAATGTCAGATTGGCGCCATCCCTGTAGAAGTGGTTAGAGCGATGTGGTCGCAATAGCGGTTCAGGATGGTGATGTCGTAACAATAGTACTACCCGTATGTGTGTGTAGGTGTGTGTAGGTGTGTGTAGGTGTATGTAGGTGTGTGTAGGTGTGTGTAGGTGTGTGTAGGTGTGTGTAGGTGTGTGTAGGTGTGTGTAGGTGTGTGTAGGTGTGTGTAGGTGTGTGTAGGTGTGTGTAGACAAGCTTCTATTATCCAAAGTCATGTGACCCATAGATTCGTATTCTGTCATGAAGTTGACACAGAGCTCTTTTATTTTAGGATTTTTTGTAATTTTCTTTCTACTGAGAAGAATTGTCTTTTTGCGGTGACATTAGAGTTACCAAGAACACACGGGGATTATTTAAATGGAATTTTAACAAAAAACCTACCAGATTCCTCACGTTTCATTTTTTCAATGAAAATTTATTCACACTCTTTGTCATCATTGAATAAACTCGGTTTAAGACTGCTAGGAGGTTCCTCTATTGCCCAAAATTTCTCCAACTGATCATGAAGCTCGGTATAAATGCTTAAGTTACAACGACTAATATTCTGAAATGAATTTGAAAAAGAAGGATCCAGCAATGATCCAACCAAAACGAGTTTTTTGCATCATAGTTTGATTTTAACCCAAACTAATCTGACCAATTCATAAAAGCTGGTAGAAAATATCAACTCCCAAAAGAAGATATACAGGGCCTGGAACTGCATAATCTGGATCAGCCAAATTGAGATATTTTGGTATATTTAAGTGAGATAAGTTAAACCTTTGCTAGGAATGCAGTTATTTATTTTAGGCACTACCAAACATGACACAGTGCTAGGAAATTCATTTTGACGAGATTGAACAGTAACATTACATCAATATTTGATACAGGAAGTTGCGTAGTTTATACCAACAATTGAAATGTTTACTTCTTGCATTGCAAGACTCACAGTGTTACATACCTTTTCAGTCACAAAGTTTGTCTGTGAACCAGAGTCTAGAAGAACTCTGCACATGCATCGATTACCAATCGAACCAACTATCTGCAATAGTGCAGTTGACAACAAAGTATAGTCTTGATTTACATCAGCAGATGACATATTGACACTTACCATTTTCACCCTATCACCTGTATTAGCATCTTGATAAAAACTAGAAGTACTTGTTTGTAGGATTTTGTCCGGACGACCCTTCCTGTGTTGAAATCTTTTGTCATAATGCAACAATGTGGATGATGACGAGTAGAACACCTTCTACAACTTCTAGAAATACAATCTTTACTAAAATGATTTGGCTTTAGGCAGTTAATGCAAAGTCTAAGATGATTAGCACGCTCATATCTATCATATACAGAAAACTTGAGAAAACTACTACAGTTTACAATAATATGATATCCTTTACATATAGGAATTGTAATCGAAAAGGATTTAGACTGTTTTGCTTTAACATGCAGCTTACTTTCCTTAGAACTAACTTCCAGTGTTTCCAAAAACTCCGATGGTGACTTAAAATCAATTTAAATTCATCCAACGTAGGTAACTTGCACTTTAATTTTTGCTCCTGCCATTCACGAGCAGTCACCGAGTCTATTTTCCCACACGAAAAAATTATAATTAAATCCCTAGTGTCGACAGGTATTTCAAGTGCTTCAAGTGAACGCATACCCTTTACAATACCATCCAGTAATTTTAGAATATCCGTTGCAGACTCCTTTGTCCTATCAGTGAGCCCAAAAAGTATTTTTAAACAATTGTTTACCAACATTGATTTATTATCGAACCTTTCACACAACAGGTCCCATGCAATAAAATAATTTACCGAACTAATTTCCAAATTTTGTAAAACATCTTTAGCACTACCTTCTGAAGCACCACATAAAAAATGAAACAATGAAAGGAGTCTACTTGTCAGGGGTACATATAAATAAATACGTAAAATTGAGAATAATTTCTCTAAACCACCTGAAAATTCCTTATACTATAAGGGTTTGAACAAATCATGGTAAAACAGCTATTCTCCGGGCTATATGCCCCTCCGAGCGCTGGATTACATACCAAAATTTGCCGTATTTTGACTAACACTGTTAGACGACAAAATACTTGGTTTGACTGCAAGAAACTACCAGGAAGAAGGAAGCTTTTTCTTTAGTTAGGATGTCGTTACCTGCATACCGGTTTCGAACTCTTAGTTCTCATCAGTACAGGATAAACGAACATACCTACCTTCCGAAACAGCATATCCTTAAAGCTAACTCTGTCGAACTGCATAAGCAGTATAACACAGGCAGCGCCATCCATTAGCAGTTTCAAGCAGTCGGAGTAGAATTTACCGTGAGGTAAAATTATTAAAGCATTGAAAGGAGTCTACTTGTCAGGGGTACATATAAATAAATACGTAAAATTGAGAATAATTTCTCTAAACCACCTGAAAGTAGACTCCTTTCATTGCTTTAATAATTTTACCTCACGGTAAATTCTACTCCGACTGCTTGAAACTGCTGATGGATGGCGCTGCCTGTGTTATACTGCTTATGCAGTTCGACAGAGTTAGCTTTAAGGATATGCTGTTTCGGAAGGTAGGTATGTTCGTTTATCCTGTACTGATGAGAACTAAGAGTTCGAAACCGGTATGCAGGTAACGACATCCTAACTAAAGAAAAAGCTTCCTTCTTCCTGGTAGTTTCTTGCAGTCAAACCAATTATTTTGTCGTCTAACAGTGTTAGGCAAAATACGGCAAATTTTGGTATGTAATCCAGCGCTCGGAGGGGCATATAGCCCGGAGAATAGCTGTTTTACCATGATTTGTTCAAACCCTTATAGTATAATGAATTTTCAGGTGGTTTAGAGAAATTATTCTCAATTTTACGTATTTATTTATATGTACCCCTGACAAGTAGACTCCTTTCATTGCTTTAATAATTTTACCTCACGGTAAATTCTACTCCGACTGCTTGAAACTGCTAATGGATGCCGCTGCCTGTGTTATACTGCTTATGCAGTTCGACAGAGTTAGCTTTAAGGATATGCTGTTTCGGAAGGTAGGTATGTTCGTTTATCCTGTACTGATGAGAACTAAGAGTTCGAAACCGGTATGCAGGTAACGACATCCTAACTAAAGAAAAAGCTTCATTCTTCCTGGTACCTTCTTGCAGTCAAACCAAGTATTTTGTCGTCTAACAGTGTTAGTCAAAATACGGCAAATTTTGGTATGTAATCCAGCGCTCGGAGGGGCATATAGCCCGGAGAATAGCTGTTTTACCATGATTTGTCCAAACCCTTATAGTATAAGGAATTTTCAGGTGGTTTAGAGAAATTATTCTCAATTTTAAGTATTTCAAAAATGAAATTTCTCAATATCTGAAACATTGTCATTATTATGTACTACAGATTTGAAGGTATCACGAAACTCGAGCCACCTCTCAAAGTTTCCATAAAATTTAGGTATAGGTATTGCACGAAGTTTAGGTCTATGCTGAAGTCGATTAACATGATTTTGGGTAATATTTGAAGCAAACTACCAGCTTGAGAAACGTTATCAGAGTCAAGTCTTCAGAATTAATTTTGAAAATATTTTTCAGATACCCAAGCAAACAAATTATAATATGAATTTTCATAAGCTTCTCATTTTGATAATTGTTGTTCAAAATCTTCATGATTTAACTCTATGAAAGTTTGATATGTATCGTATTCTGCCAAAATATCTGGTAATTTATTTAACCTGCATTCCCACTCGGTAAGTTTTGCACTGTTAATGGGCTGATAGGCAGTTGATTGCGGTACACTCCTTTGAAATCAATCAAACAACCAATTTTCCAACAAAATCGTAATTTTATTTCTTATAACCGTTTGACATACCAATGCTTTTTTTATAACGATGACAGATATAGTTTCCATAGTTAGCCTTTAGGGCTTGATAGCACAATGTCTGTATGCTAAATGGTAAATTTAATATTCTTAGGAAAATCTGTGGCGCTAAATAATTTTAAAAATAAATAAAGTTTAAAACAATTATTTTAATAATAAATAGTCTAAATTTACTAACAATATCTAACAACTACTAATATATGTAGCTTTTGATGAAGCGCGTTCGAAATGATTTTTTAAAATGTTGTGTCCGCTGTTTATTCTATAACGCAATAGCTACCTAAAATTTCCCTAGTTAATTACAGAATTATTCTTAAGAATTCCGCTGTCACGATGTCCCCTAAAAGGTATGTTTTGTTTACCCAAAAATATTATGGACTCTACTATAGGAAGTAGACGGGCCCGGTTTTCAGCGGCTAGTTTGTTTCGTTCCGTATCGAGAACGTTTCTAGCATCTTTTTGGGGGTTTTCGTACATACCTAAAAAGTTTTTTGCATAAATTGTGGAATATTGGTACCATACCAATATTCCTGGTGACAACTTAAATACACCATCCTTACCTAAAAGTTTTGAATACTTTTGAAGTGAAACTACCACAAGCTTTTATAAAAAAAATTACCGAATATGGCACCATAAATGCAAAACACTACATTTAAACTTCTTGAAAAAGTAAACCACGTAAATTTTTCAAAATGTTTACAAGATAAATAACACCTAACTTCTTCGTCTTTTTTATGAATACTACGCATGAAACGCAAAGTCAACACCATAAAAAAATATTAGTCTCATATGATGAGCTTCCATCTAATATATTATATGAGCCAAAATTATTATCTTGGGTTTCATAAAATTATTAGATAATAATATTAGTTATGACTGTATGACTCAAAATATTAACTAATTTTATTTGTTGAATTGGGAAACTGTTTCACAAATAAAAAAGAGTAATCTTTTTAGCTCATAAAAAGTGTTAAATTTTATAAGTTGTTTAGGCATGATAATATTGTTAAAATTAGCTATTAGCATAAAAAACATGGGCCCCGACTCAAGTGATAAAGAGCATATCGGTTTTGTGCGACGTCCAAGAATTTTTAGAGAAAGAATATCATACATTTTTACAGAGGACACTCAGTTAGTTCATGGCACTAGACGAAACCAAGCACTATCGGCAAAACAACAACTTATGATAGCACTACATTGGCTTGACAGTGGAATGCAATATCACTGCATAGCAGACAAATGCACGGGGTTATAAATGGCACTGTGTGTAGAATAATCCACAGAGTTGTTTTAGCCATCTTCTATGATGATGTCGGAAGAGTAATTCATGAATTTAATGAACATGCTGGTATTCATGGGACTCTTATAAAATGTGACGCTCCCAGCCAACATTTGTAGATAGGCATGGAAATTACTCATTAAACATAATGCTTGTGTGTGGACCGTCTTTAAAGTTTTATTATGTTAATACCAATTGGCCAGGTACCGTAAACCGGGCACAAATGTTTCCGGCTTTAGCAGACTTTTTTTAGGTAAAATGTATTCCACTTAATTTTCTAAATTTCCATTGTTTTCATTGTCACTCACTGGAAGTTCGCCATCCTCTACACTATCCTCTTCATCAGAGCTCTTTCTAATCCCTTCTTCCTGATATAATATTCAGTCACTGCTTTTTTTTCCTGACATTTTTCACAGTATTTATGTTCCCGTATCACTTTTCTCTTAATAAGTCCGTTAACGAATCATTTATTTCTTCTGGGTTATAATTTACATCTGGAATTTTGTTTAAAACTTTATGCCGATTTATTGGAAATATTCCAGTTGCGCAAAAACCATTTAGGTTGTCACCTATCCAATCGCTTGGCATGTGGAAGAAATGATGAACAGAACCAATCTTCGAAAGTTACAGCATCCATCCACCCATGAGAACTTCTAGTAAATCGACAACCCTGCGAACAACATGATTTGGAACAGCAATGTTCTCCAACAATTCCTCCCTCCTTCCACGTATTATAAAGGTGTTGACTTTTGTAGATCACATGTGGGGGTAGCAGTGTTCCATCTGCATATCCACAAATCATTATGGACGTGTTGCATTTTGAATGGTTGACAATATTTTCAGGATTCTCCTATAAACAAGCCTTCGACTCCCAGGATCGTCACTAACATTTGTTTCGTCGTAATTAAATATATTACTGGGAGGAACATTAGTCTAGTTTCTTCTACGTTTTCAAAGTAGGCGGTCAAAGTTTCTCTAGAAATTTTTGATCCAACTTCTTTGATATTTCTAGAAACACGTTGCGAGACCTCATCTTTATGACGATTCAACAAACTAAGCGCCCAGTCTTTGCCTGGGAGATTATTTTAAAATTTTTCTAGCAATCTGCCCTCTTCTCAATCTGCTCCTCAAAATCGGTAAAAACTGGCTGCCCGCCAGTATTTTCAACGTGTTTGCCATGATATTTATTATGTAAGGTAACCATAAGGTATTTTATAATATTTTGATGCGGCTTGAATAGAGAGTACTTGAGCAGAAATTATCCGAAGTGCTTCATCCAATTGATCACATGTATAATTTTTATATGCTCTGGATTCTGTTTTACGTTCATATTTTCGGACCATCTGAAAGACTAAAGAAGATTTAAAACCGATAGAGTTAAAGTCATCTAGTCAGTTTTCAAATCACCGGGCGAATTTGATACCTATCAAACACTCATGTCAATTTCGCCCCGCGAGACGTTTTACGAATTTGTAAATTAACCGCTACTCCTAACCTCGAACTCTTGGTATTTTTAGGTAAAGAAATAAACAATTTATCATGCATAAGTCTAAAAATTGTTCTAATATTGATGCTTACCTTGGTATATTTGAAGTTATGGTGGTGTAAAATGTCCTCGAAACAAGAATATTTTTTGAAAAAACAATTAAATTACGATATTCTTTGGATATTTAATGCGGACGTGGCTGTGAACCGTGAGAGTAATCTTCAACTAACAAGTCGCGCGTGTGACAAGATTTGTAAACGAGTGGGGGCAACACAGTATCATAAAGAGTGTGTAGAGAAAGTTATCATCAATTTCGCCTACCGAAATCAATGTCACCTCACTTTACGGTAGTGTAAATGGTGCCAGAGTGTTAAGAAATAGTCATTTGAGTGCTAGAATGGATGAGGGGTGGTGACCATTTCCAGGGTCAGTTTTACTTTGTGACTCTATTAATCATGGCTTATCCCTCCGATTTTGCGTAATAAAGGAGATGCTTCCCAAATGCGATTTTTAAGTGCTCATAAAAACACGTAGGATTATTAAATGTGCTAAGGTGAAGTGGGGTAAGTGCAGGCTACTTTTTGTAAAGTTGGACTTTAAACATATATATTGTCAATCCATAACAAAATACATAATATCTTTATTGTACACAGTATCATACAAGTATTATTTTGAAAAATTTAGTGGCATTGTCCCCATTTTTAGTTCTATATTTAAAAAATAACAAAAATATTACTGGCTGGTCAATGATCCGCACTTTCCAACCATAACGGGGTAAGAGCGTACCAGCCAGTTTAAAACATATTAAAAACGTATGGAATATTATGCGGGGTATGACCGTAATTCTTAGCATATCTATTTTAAAATATTTTTTGTCGCATTTAATTATCTTTTTTAGTTTTAGAGTTATGTGTTCTACGAAGGCGTTAAAGGGCCATGTAAAAAAAACAAAAATCAGGTATAATGAAATTTTGACTTTATTGTCGAAATTTCGACTTTAAACTTGAAATTTCGACTTTAATCTCGAAATTTCGACTTTAAACTCGAAAGTTCAACTTTAAACTGGATATTTCGACTTTAATCTTGAAATTTCGACTTTAGTCTTGAAATTTCGACTTGAAACTCGAAATTTCGACTTGAAACTCGAAATTTCGACTTTAAACTCGAAATTTCGACTTTAAACTCGAAATTTTGGCCTTCATATTTACTAAACTATCGCGGCGCTTGTTGTTCTATAGTGGTGTCTTGTGTGTAGTAGTTTTGTGGTATAAAGAATTTACTTTTCTAGTAAAATCGAAGATGAAGTGTGTCATCTGATTCGTCAATACTTTAGCATGGGTCTTAATTATGCTGAAACATTAGCATTTTTAAGTTTAATTCATGGCATTTTTATTAGTATGAGAACACTTAAACGACGACTAGCTACTCTTAAATTATATAGAAGAAAAAATTATACAAATGTAGATGCTTTCATGGAATATTTAAAAAAAATGGACAAACCTTCGCAGTTTCTTGGCTATAAGTGGATGCATCTTCAGTGTCTTCAAAACCATTATGTTGTCAAGCAGGATACTGTTTGTCTTCTACTGCAAGTACTGGATCCTGAAGGAGTAGATACTCGTAGAAGAAACCGGCTTCGCCGAAGATGGTACAGGAATAAAGGACCTAATTATTTATGGCATATGGACCCTTATGATAAGCTTAAACCATATGGTATTGCTATTAATGGGTGTATCGACGGCTTTTCTCGACTTATTATTTGGATGAACGCCGGTTCAACAATTAATTAGTGATCCTAAAGTAATCGCTGGTTACTATATTAATGCGGTAACCTGTTTAGACGGATTTCCTCGTTTAATAAGGGCAGATATGGGGACAGAAAATATTGACGTTGAAAGGATGCAAACATTTCTACATGAAGTAAATAATCTCTCCGAGGATATCTACTACTTTTATTTATGGAAAAAGTACGGCTAATCAAAGAATAGTCATGGTAGTCAATTCTAAGAAAGCGCAATAGCCAGTTCTGGATAAATATCTTCAAACCTTAAAAGATGATAACCATTTTAATGGTACTACCCTGGATAAAGCCTTAGTCCAATTTTGTTTTATGGATCTTATTCAGCTAAATATTATTCCACTTACCTACTAATTTATTATGTTAAGTAAGGAGACAGTGTCTACTCAGTTCTTAATTTCTAATTCATTAACAATTAGGTACACAAAACAACAAGTAAGCAAAGTTTTGAATACTTCTCAGCTTTTTAAATGGCTTGATCACTATACTACATAAAAGCGGTTTTTTAACAGGACATATAAAATAACATTAGTATAACTTTGGGAAATACCTATCTCAGAAAACACAAAGCTATTTCGAAATGGGCAACAATTACGAAAATGTTTTATTCAGGAAGAGTTCCGTGTTTTAACACATGTAACATTCATAATGTAGTGTAAAATTTTTTATAAAGTTTCAGAATACTATCACAAATATATCCGAAAAACAAACAAATTTCAGATTTTCGTATATTAATTACTTTGCTTCGCACCCGGTCAATCTATAATAGTAGCGACGTTCGGCAATCCAATTTTTTTCATCGTTTTGCTCGGAATTTTTGACAGGCTCATGGCTTATTGTTCTAAACAGTACCACTGATCACATGTGAAAAGTTACGAGCACAACGATGAAAAAGATTGAATTACCTAACGCCGCTACTTACAAGTAAAATCTCACAACAATGAAAAATATAGGGTGTCCACGTGTCCAGTTTTAGATGTTTTTATATAATCTACCTTATAAGTGAAGATAGAGGGATGCGGTTTTTGCGATAGTGTAATACTTTTTTGAGAAACAAAAGATGTCGCAATCACATTTGTCGCAGCCTTCTTAGTTTGTGATATACATGGTGAAATTAAAGATTTTCAATTTTCGGGCACACCTCGTACCTATATTTGTTAAGTAAGTTCGCAAACACGGTAACTGACCATGGGTGCCAGGACCGTAAATAAACTGTGTTTGAAAGTAAGAAATAATCCACATAAACCACACGCAAGACCCGTCATATTTTAAGTCCGAAAATGATATACTTTGGAATAACGATCTAAGCCCGCTTGCATTCGGTAAAAAGTTACGTCTTTCCTTCCAGCAGTTTTTTTGGTTCGTAGAAGCAATCTCGTTTTTGGATGATTTTGAGTTAAAGTCACTCGATATACTTGAATAAACGATTTATTACTAGCAAACGCTGGTAACCTAACTGTTTACAATATTCAAGAAGAGGCTTTTTATAATAAGTAAAAGAAATATGATGATCCTATAATTTAAAGTAAATAAGATAAAAGTCGGTATTATTTATATGTAACTTGCATTATAATTCTGATATACTTCGGAAAAATGGTAAATAGTTATTTTATCGAGATTTATCTTAAACGATTATTTACGGTATAAAAATATTAAGTGAAATATAATATGATAAATTACGGTACAAATAGTAGTAAACAAATTATCATAAGTTATCTATAACATCTATAAACAATGTCTTAGGTTTCTTCTTATATACCCTGGTGGACCAGATATCTTCGGGTGGGGCATATGTAACTAAAAAACGATCGAACTCATTAAGACCTAACGCCAACATTCCTTATAGATGTAAGTATTTCTTCTTTTCCCTAAAAGCATCCGCATCGCCCTGTTCTGTTATTTTTGTAGCCTATTAATCTCAATTTTGTTACCGAATATAATACAAATAAACTAAAAACATATAAATAATAAGCACACTTTCATAGTAGTTTTTCATGTTCTACAATATAGCGAGATTATTAATTTAAAATTCACCTTACTAAATAAAGAAACCTAAACAATTTTTAATATAATATAAGTATAATAAAAATATAAGTAGTACTATGTTTGTCAGAATTTTCATTAATTTTATTGTCTTTTATCACCCTTGCTAAAACTGAGAATTAAATTTATGCATGAAAGAAAATGAAAACACCATTATTAAATCATAATTATTTAATACTTTTCTTATTACATATCCGCTGTCATAAATATATATACTCTTACACTGCGCAAGAGTTTGTATTATAATAATTACATTTTCTCTGTATAATTTAGGTAACCTACTCTACAGGCAGTTTCCAGGATCGTAGTGATAAAATTTGACGATAACTGAAATACATTATCAGATGTTGAAAATTTGAAACGTACTATCTGTTCTAGTCTACATAACGCTACAAAACCATGTTTCAAATTACAGGTCTGAAAATAACAAAATAACCTAGTGACAATATGTAAAAATTAAAATGTCAAATTTTGAACTAATGCTGCCTTGTAGACTGTATAAAATACAAAAAAAGAGGATTTTTATTTATTTTTGTTAAATTTAAGTTGTAAAAAACAAAAAACGACACTCTAAAATATTGCCCTTTTTTATCTGAATGCATTGTAGATAATATCGACCGCAAAAAGTATAATGTTGGGTTACACAAGGATTTTAAATTAACTAACCGGATAACTTTGCTTGGGACATAAATAATATTGGCAGTAATGATTCTCTCACAATCAAAGGTGTCCGGTTGGCGTATTGGCATTGTTTACTACAGTGCAGCGCATATACGGCGTTGGAACGCAGTAAAGAATGGCCAAATGTTAGCCGCGTGTATCCAGGCAAAGCTTACCGCGGTTCAGCACAAAGTTTTCAATTTTGTCGAATTTTAAGCCTAACATTTTAGTTATTATTCGTCCAACCGATATAATTTTTTGTGTGTGTATTTTAATTGACTGATTGTGCAATAATATAAACATATTTATTGAAAACGCGAAACGACTAAACAAGCCCATTGATAAAAATCAATTCGCAGCCGATTTGTTGACTTTTCCAATTTTCAACCAGCTAAAATCGATCTGATCTGACGGCGGTTTGTGAAAAAAAGTGTCACGTGGCATTCAACTCTCGTCAGGCAAAGTGTATAGTTTGTATATCGAAGGTGTTATTTAATAATCTTGCATCTGTATTATAGATATGACACAATGACATACGTTAATAATGATACATCGAGATGGAAGCTATGATGTAACATTAAGCTTTCGATATAAAAACAATATTTGAGGGTGGCATATTTATATTTAAAATACAAACATAAAAACAGTATTCGAGGGTGACAAATTTATATTTAAAATACAAACAATATTTGAGGGTGACAAATTTAAATTTAAAAATCTTGTAAAAAATACTTTTTAAAAAAAGCTTTTATTATTTAGATGTACTAAAACGAAAAAAATAAGTATAGTTTTTTCATTGTGGTAATGCTGAATGCTATTTCTGAGTGGACGTAGTTAGCGTGGGTGGATCCTAAGAAAAGTAGTATCAAAGTTATCACTGAAACAGGTATAATATATTATGTTAAATTTATTGTCTCAAGAGCTTGTCGCGTAAATAGGAAAAAAAATGCATACTTAGGTATTTACAATTTCTGCTAAACAAAATTAATGCCTGTATGAACTTTTCGCGCGCGACGAGCTTTTAAGACAGTAAATTTAACATAATATATTAGTATATCTGTTTCAGTGATAACTTTGATTCTTTGATACTCCTTTTCTTAGGATCCACCCACGCTAACTACGTCCACTCAGAAATAGCATTCAGCATTATGAAAAAACTATACTTATTTTTTTCGTTTTAGTACATCTAAATAATAAAAGCTTTTTTTAAAACGTATTTTTTTACAAGATTTTTAAATTTAAATTTGTCACCCTCAAATATTGTTTGTATTTTAAATATAAATTTAAATATAAATAAAATTTAAATATAAATCACACATAAAAAATTACATCGGTTGGACGAATAATAACTAAAATGTTTAGGCTTAAAATTCGACAAAATTGAAAACGCGCGTTCAGTTTGTGCTGAACCGCGGTAAGCTTTGCCTGGATACATGCCGCGAACATTTGGCCATTCTTTACTGCGTTCCAACGCCGTATATGCGCTGCACTGTGGTAAGCAATGCCAATACGCGTCCGGTTGGTAAATCAAAAATTAACTAACTGGGTAACTTTGATTGCGAGTAAGTCGTTTCTGCGAGTGTCACCATATATGTCACCATCAAAGTTGTCTGGTTAGTTAATTATTGAATAAAATATTTGTGCAACCTACGTTGCACTCACAACGGTATGCCGAAGCGTCGGTCGACTGGCCAGGCTTCGCCCATTTTGATGTCACTTTGAGGAATTTTGCATTATTGAAGCGGCCTAGTCACTTTGATTTTCCCTCGAAGTATCGTCATCTTCGCGGCCACGACGTGTCTTGATTCATAGCGTAGCCTACGTAAGTGTCTCGTGGTGCAACCGGAATAATTTAAACGTCATTGACCTTTCTTAAAGACAATTCTGCTGTAAATCAAATTATACGCGTAAGATAAGTAAGACTGGAATCAACATTCGCACAATGGCGTTCCGCTATACTCGCCATCGACGTTTTGAATGCTTTGGTTAGAAGATCGACTTTTCACATGAAGCGCTTTGGTCATGGTAGATCAATGACGTTTAAGATCATTTCGCTTTTAACCATCAATAGGAATTTCCAGTTTTCTTTATTAAATTTATATTTTCAGGAAGAACTGGACCAAGTGTATTTCGAATGGAACACGCACCTTATAAGATCTTCAGAAATTCCAATTTCCCCAACAGGAAGACCTATAATAATGTACAACTTGCCGACTATTTATGATACTAAAGATTATTTGGAAGAAATTGTAGAAAGTGAGGCTCTCCAGATATGTAAGCAAAACTGTAGGATTTTGGAAAATGCTTGTGATGTTGACCTGTTTAGATTCTGTAACATTGTAATGTTCGAAAAAGGTTTAACAAGAAGCATGGATCTTTTTAAAACAATTTCACTCTGTGTCGCTGAGAAATGAAATATATTCAGAATTTTAAAATTTTGTTTTACAATAACTATTACTGTGTGACAAATCCATTACCAATACTTAAAAATTCCACCTAATTTTGTCTAACAGAGTTTTACTTTAGTTTTTAAAAAGTCTTTATTGTGGAATTAGATTTATCATTCTGACGTATTGTAACGATAAAGTAATGGGAAAATTTCATGAAATAAATAAAGATATACTACAAACTTGTCCTTTATTACACAAATATAAAATCTTTATTTAAAGTAAAAACTTAACAAAGTTAAAAACAAACATATATAATTGTACCGTTCGACGAACATAGGCGATTCTAGACCTATATTTTGGGGGGGGGGGGCGGTTTACATATTTGGGGGGGCTTAAGTCCCTGGTTTATATATAGGCGGCTAGGTCACTCGGTTGGATTTGGGGGGGCTACTCCGAGATTTGGGGGGCTTAGCCCCCCCAAGCCCCCACCTAGAAACGCCTATGTCGACGAACTCTTCCAAACCTGAAACAAGAGGTAATTTTTAAACTTTGAATTGTTAGATTTAAGGGCGTTCTATCATCTACATGTCCCCGGGGCATAAAGCACGCAGTTTCGTGCCAATACTTTTGTTCTTAAATAAGAATGTTAAATTTGGCCACCGTCAATCTTAGTGGTTGCTAGATGTCCAATTTTGAGGATAAGAACAACTTTTTTCAAACCCCTGAAAAAAATTTTGGTCCTTAAAATTTTTTTTAAAAATTCCCTAAGTTTGTCTAGGGGTTTGAAAAACCTAGCAGTCACAGAGATTGATGGTGCCAAATTTTTATTTTAGAACAAACATTTCATCAAAATACTGATTGAACTGAGAACATGTATATGTGCATTTTTTAGAAGATATTCTGTAGTATTTATAAAAATGTTTACCCTAAATAATATCCATTTCCCAATGGTCCGATTTTAGAACATAGTCCAAAACTGTTCTAAATTCTGGATAATTTTCAAAATTTCTGGATAATTCAATTATACATGAGCAGGTATGACCTATAGGAGTCTTTAGTATCCCAGTTGTTGAATTGAAATTAACTGAAATACTTTCATCGGTGAGCATTGTTGCTCCGGTGCAAAATCTTACGAATTTTGTTAACACTTCGTCACTTGACTCTCTTATGTATTTTTTTAACGAATCCACATACTTCATTTTCTTCGCTGAACTTTAAAGTTTTCAGTATATGTTTGGGGGTCGGTATTTTTTCTGTATAAATTAAATTTATAATTTCCAGAGACATGGAATTTTTCATTATATTTCCCCAAATATCAATTAGAAACATGGGCTTTCGTATCAGCTCTTTATGTGCAAGATCCCTAATCAGGTTATTTAAATTATTATTGTTTATCTTCCATTTGCAATCCATATCCTTAAGAGCTTCATTAACGTCATCAACATCGACACTGTCAAAATCATTGAGGGCTTCGTTGATTACTTTCCAGTCCCTATAGTTGATGTATTTTGAGAAACTAACTAAAATGTCCTCCGAAATGTTACCGAAAATACGAAATTTAATGAATGCAGGAGCCAGTTTTATCGGAAAGAATTTAAGATCCTTATATCCTTTTAAAAGAAGTTTAGCTACTGTGGCCCATTCTTCATGTTTAAAATCATGTCCAATATAAGGGACTTTTTATTCACTGCACAGGGTATATTTTTGATAGAAAGTTTCCCAAAATTCACTCAATGCGTCTTTGTAAACACCTTCCAAGGTCATATCCCCCTTCTTTTTTACCATTTGGTAAAATTATCACAATTTCTAAATTTGAATTCATGGGAACATTTTTCATCAAGTCCAAAAGTTCATCAAATATTTGTCCCCTATGGATCCTAAGGACAAAATTTATATTAGAATTTGAAATTACGCCGCTTTCTGTTATATTCGGTTGTATTCCAAAAACTATTCGCTCAGTTACATCCGAAAATCTTAAATACTGATCCAAATTAGTATTTGGATGAAATACTGTCAAGTCTCGTAAATTGTAGGAATCGATGTATGAACTTGCATTATCATTAATCTGTAACTCATCACCAGGGATAAATTCTGTTCCAATTTCTGGGTTTACGTCCTCAGGGTTTAAATGTTCTCGGATTACTGGCGATAGAAAATCCTCCTCGTCAGATCTTACTTTAGTTTCTGGAAATTTTTTAGGCGATGTTGATAAGTAAAATCTTAATCTATTTAATTTCGTAAGTTCGGATAATTTTGAAATCTGATATCTTTCTCCATTGCGTTGCCTTTTGTTAAAGAAGTAACTCTGACCTCTCCTGTATATAATACCAGTTATGTTATGTTATGTATTGTATTATATAGTCATGGAGAATAAAGTAATATAGTTGAATTATTCTAAAAAACCTAAATACACGTCTTTTCTTTTTTATTATTATATTATTCCATTTGTGCTAACTCTCATCAGGTTATGGGCCAGAAGAATTGTTAAATTAATTCAGTTTATAGTTCGAAAGTTGAAGTATAAAGAAAAAGGGGTTCCTGAAGGAGAAGAAGCAAAGAAGTTTTAAAATAGAAGTCTGAAATTTGACAAGCAAGAAAAATGTCAAATATAAATACATCAGTTATGGAAAATTTTGAAAAATTAGAAGGACAAGAAAATTATTTGGATTGGAAATATGCTATGGAGGTGCATCTTATCAACTGCGAGCTATGGGAATATGTAGATGGAACCAAAAAGATGGGTAAAAAGGCTTTTGCAGCTATCATTTCAGGTATCAAAAGTCACATTTATACAGGGGTAAGGGAGCTAAAGACAGGTAGAGAAGTTTGGGAGAAACTGGCCACCGTTTTTGAACCCAAAGGTATTTCAAGGGTAGCATCTTTGATTGAACAGCTGGTCATGATACGTTTCGATAATTGTTCAGGTATGGATGATTATTTAAATAAAAAAATTAAACTTGCTCAGCAACTTAAAGCTATTGATAGTGAAATTAAAGATGGTGTTTTAGCTGCTCTTATATTTGTAAGTTTACCTGATTATTATAAACCGTTAATTATGGCTCTTGAGAATTGTGGTTTAAAGTTAACTACACAGTTGATAAAAGAAAGATTGCTAGCAGAAGCCTCTAAATATGAAAATATTACTAAAGAAACTGCATTTTTTATAAAGAAAAATAAAGATAAGCCCACTTTCTCAAATAATAAAACTAATTTCTCAAATAAGCCTATTTTTCAAAATACTTATAACAGATCTGCTTTAAAATGTTTTAACTGCAATAAAATTGGACATAAGATTAAAGATTGTCGTTTACCAAGGAGAACACAGGCTCATAATAAGGAAGTTGGTTTAGTAGTGAATTCTATTGCATTAGGATTATGTGCGATTCCGTGAGGCCTTGAATACTTTCTCAGCTGTCCACGGCAATCTGGTTCCCAATACAAAATACTGCACTTCAGAAACTGACAATATTTACTTTATTGTATTAATTACACTTTTAGATGCAACTTATAAAGGAAAACAATACAGTGGAAGCGTTAATAAATTTTTAGTTTTTTTTTTTACATTCTCTGGAGCGGCGAGAATCTTTTTGTTTGTATCGACAATCAATAGTAATCTCTCGTCGTCAACGCAACGGGTCCAGGAGCATTATGGGTGCTGGTTGATCCGTACGCCAAATCTGTTTGCATGGAAAGAGCGTAATAGCGAAGGCGACGTTATCACGTTTAGTCCCTTATCATTAGTTAGTTTGAACCGCGACATACCGCCGCCCTTGAATGGCTTGACTTTCAACACTAATTCGAGTTATTTTCTATGTCAACTGGTAAAACACAAATTTTAGCTACAGCTCTTCTAAAATGTCCACCAAATGTCTTAACTTGCACGACGCGCACAATTCCGTCGTCACCCGGAAAAACGTCTGTGATACGCCCCAGTTTCCAAAACATAGGCGAACTGTCATTTTCTTTTAAAATAACTAAAGATCCAATTTTAATGTCAATATTAGTATCACTACGCCATTTTGAACGTTGTTGTAACGTATGTAAGTAATCACGTGACCATTTAGTCCAAAAGTGTTGTATTAACATTTGCATTTGCTTATAACGCGAAGCATAGGTAACCCTTTCATTAACAACTGGAATTTCCGGCAAAGCAAGCATAGAACGACCAATTAGAAAATGACCAGGTGTCAATACGTTTAAATCTTCTGGGTCTTCTGTGAGAGGAACCAGCGGGCGAGAGTTCACAATAGCCTCAATTTGCACAAGCAATGAATAGAAATCTTCATAGGTTAAACACGTATTATTCAAAACACGTTGTAAATGGTACTTAGTTAATCGAACTGCAGATTCCCATAATCCCCCAAAGTGCGGAGATCGTGGCGGAATAAAATGCCACCTTATTTTATTTTCGAGCAAAAAATTTTTAAATTTTGTGTCGTCTACTTGTTTAAAAACCTCTAATAAAGTTTTATTTGCACCAACGAAATTCGTGCCATTGTCCGAGTAGATATATATCAGTGCAGAGTCCTCTCCTTGATATAAAGCGTTTTAGAGCATTAAGAAAGGAATTAGTTGACAATTCGCTAATCAATTCCACATGTATGGCCTTACTAACCAAACAAATAAAAATACAAAGATAAGCCTTAATAAATTTTCTATTTTTAAGTTTACTATCTTTAATTAAGTAAGGTCCTGCC
This sequence comes from Philopedon plagiatum, assembly GCA_963971165.1. NCBI lineage: Eukaryota > Metazoa > Arthropoda > Insecta > Coleoptera > Curculionidae > Philopedon > Philopedon plagiatum. The sequence goes on along the minus strand of CAXARB010000047.1, from coordinate 148,314 downwards.
AAATCGACACCACTCTTTAAAAAAGGATAAGTTGGAGTAACCCGATCTTTCGGTAAATTAGCCATTTTTTGGGTCAAATGTGGAGGTTTTGCTCTAAAGCACACAACGCATTTTTTCAAAACGTTATTAACAGTGCGTCTACCACCTAAAGGCCAATATTGCAATCTAACATTGGACAGCACTAATTGCGGCCCGGCGTGTAAATTTTTTAAATGTTCATTTCTGATAACAAGTGTGGTGAAATGATTATTTGCTGGAAGTATTATAGGATGTTTACTTTCAGAAATCAATTGTGAGTGTTTAAGTCTCCCACCAACTTTGATAATACCATTTTCGTCTAAATAGGGATCTAGTGAAATTAATTTACTGCCCTTAGGAATAGGTTTTTTATTTTTTAAGCATTTTAATTCAACAGAAAATATTTGGTTTTGAATGAATTTTACAATAGTACAAATACTTGTATTAACTTCGTCGACTGTTACTTCTAATGTTTCAGGCCTTAATTTTTTTAAAGAACAATTGTAAAATCGAAGCATATAAGCAATAACATTTATTAATTTTGATAATGACGAAAATCTGCTTATTATATCATTCTCTAAATTTGAGACATCTACTGAGACACAGCTAGTATTTTTTGATGTATCTTGTTTAAATTCAGGAAGTTTAGTTTTGTCAAAGTTAATATTAGATACTGGCCAACAATTTTCACTCAACGAAAGCCATGTAGGTCCATTAAACCACAGCGACATCTTGAGCGTATCTGTTACTCTAATGCCGCGAGTAATGAAATCGGCAACATTTTCTTCACTTGAAACGTGCTTCCATAGTGAAAGCTGCGAAAACTGTTGAATCTCCGAAATTCGGTTAGAAACAAAAGTTTTTAAATGGCTGGGCTCTGTAGCTATCCACGCCAATACAATGGAGGAATCGCACCAGAACCAAATTTTATCAATCGTTAATTTAAGAGCATTCAAAACTATCTGACATATTTTAGTAGACAAAAGTGTTGACTTTAATAAATAATGCAAGCTATTTTTAATCACTTTTTATTACTAAACTCATCAAAACTACAATAGGTAAAACTCGATGTAATAAAATCTTAAAAACCTTATATATCATCGCCCATCTTGACAGATCACACCACCTATTCCTAAACTAACCTCTTCATTTCATAAATTGTAGTGGCTACCGTCCCGATGGGAAGAGATTTTAGTGTTGGGAAAATAACATATTTTTAACAGCCTCCCTCGCTAAAATCTCTTAAACCTATACATCCCTTAAAATGTTTGAACATAGGTGCTGGCAATCCCTTTGTCAGAATATCAGCCTCTTGATTGCTAGATGAAACATATTGCAATTTTAATATTTTTTGATTAATGTATTCACACACGAAATTATACTTTAATTCCAAATGTTTCACCCGGCGATTATTAGCTGGATTATTAGCTATCGCGATACAACCTTGATTATCCTCATACAAAATAATATCATTTATTTTTAAAGAAAAATCCTTTAACAACTTTAGAACCCATAAACTTTCTGTCACTGCAATACATAGAGCAACTAATTCTGCTTCGGTGGAAGAAAGACTTATGCAATTTTGTTTTCGCGTTACCCAAACAATTGTATTTCCAAAAAGTTTAATCAAAAATCCAGAAACAGATTTCCTATCAATGAGGTCACCGCCCCAATCAGCATCAACATAACATACCAAATTATTATTGCATAAATCTCTCTTATACTCCAGCCCAACATTTCTAGTTCCATTTAAATAGTTTAATATTCTTTTAAGATAATTCCAAGTTTGCTCAGATGCCCTGTCCTGGTATCTACTAAAGAAATTGAATGCGAAGCATATGTCGGGTCTACTACCCAACATTAAGAACATTAAACAACCAATCAATTCTCTGAATGGTTTATTGGTTAATTCATTTTCATTTTCAACTTTATCAATTTTAAGTTTTGGCTCAATTGGAATAGGAGACGTCTTACAGTCCTCCAACTTAAACCTCTTTAGCAGATTTTCAATATATTTTGTTTGAGAAATTTTTAATATACCCTTTTCCCTTCCGTAATATATTTCAAGACCAAGAAAATTGCTCAAATGACCTTTATCTTTCATTTTAAATTGTGACATTAAAATTTCCTTGATTTCATTAATCTTGGTTAAAGAAGGACCTGACAAAATAATGTCATCGACATAAATAAGTAAATACACTATATCCCAAGCATTTTCACATTTTAAATAATATAAACAGAAATCATTTTCAGATCTTATAAACCCTACACCTACAAGAAAATTATTAACATTATCATTCCAGCACTTGCTACTTTGCTTCAAACCGTACAAAGATTTTCTTAATTTAAGCACTTCACCTGGTTTACATTCTATACCGCTGGGCGCAAATATATATACATCTTCACTGATAGAACCATTTAAAAATGCGGTCTTAACATCTAGTTGTATAAAATGGTATTTATATTGATTACCGATTACCAATAACAATCCAATAGTTGACATTCGAGCTACAGGTGAATATATATTGTCAAAATCTACATGTTTTTCTTGCATAAACCCTCTAACAACAAGTCTAGCCTTATATCTATCAGCTAAATTATTTTCCAAATTTTTGTATGTAAACACCCACTTGTATTTCATTCCTGTTTTGATTTATCTCATCTTTCTCTACGTTTTCCTGATTAACCCCTATTATACCAACGTCTATTAACCTATTTTTGTAATAAAATTTGTCTTCATCGAATTCTACATCTCTTGATAAAATTAATTTGTTATCTGTAATGTCCCACAGCCTATAACCATTTGGTGAGTATCCCAACATGATACATTGTTTGGTTTTAGAGTCAAATTTTTCCCTGAACTGTTTTGGAATTAAACTATAAGCCATGCACCCAAAAATTCTTAGGTTTTTTATGTCTGGTTTTACCCCATACCTTGCCTCAGCTGGTGTGATACCCTTAAGATTTGCTGTTACTCCTCTATTCATCAAATAATTTGCAGTTAAGATCGCTTCTCCCCAATATTCTTTAGGCATACCTGCATCATCCAACTTCTACTTCTACTTCTTTCCACCAAACTCCTATTTTTCCTTTCGGCCTTACCATTTTGCTGAGGGGTATATGGCACAGTATAGTCCAAAATTATTCCCTTTTCTTTACAAAAATCCATTACTTCTTTTGACTTATACTCCCCCCCATTATCACAACGTAATTTAGATATTTTACTATTAAATTTAGATTCAACCATGTTTACATATTCATATAATTTTTTACATGCCTCGCTTTTATTTTCTAATAAGTACACAATTGTGAAATTTGAAAAATCATCAATAAATGTCATAAAGTATTTTTTACCGTCAAGAGAAGTAGGGCTTATTGGACCACACAGGTCTGTATGAATTACCTCTAAAATCCTGTTACTTTTTGTTCGCGTACCAAAAGGTATTCTTGATAACTTTCCCTTAACACAAGATACACAAAATTCAATATTTTGTAGTTTCAAGTTTTCCTCTATACCATAAACCATCCCTGACGTAATAATTTCTTTTAACCCTGAAAAACCAATATGACCGTATCGCTTATGCCACTTTATAAAATCATCATTCTGGAATTCTATATTTAAACATTCTGACTGTACTAAATGAAATGAGATTTCATATAGATTATTTCTTTTTCCTAATCCTACAACATTGTTATGTTTATCTAACAATTTTACTTCACCATTTTCAAATAAAACTCTAATGTCAAACATCTCTAGCTTTTTTACTGATAAAAGATTTCTGCGTAAGTCGGGCACATAAAATACGTTTTTGATGCTACATTTTATCTTTTGATTGTTTACAATACTATATACTTCTAAATCACCAATACCAATGGCCAATAAAAAACTAGTGTTCTTAGCAACTGCAATCTTTATCGGCTCTTTAAGCATAAGTAGATTTTGAAAATATTGTTTTTTATTAACCATGTGGTCGGTGCAACCTGAATCTATATAAAAATTCAATGTATCAATATTTTCCTTTTCAGTTACATTTTCACTTCTGTCCCCCATGAAACACACACTTTTATCAATTGAACAGTCATTCTGATTTAGTACATTGTTACTATTACCTTGAATGTCATTTTCCCTTGTATTTTCACTATTACTTTCTGCATGATGACTATGAAAATTCCCTCGAAAATTTCTATACCTATTCCTACCTTGAAATCTTCCTCCAAAGCTACCTCGACCACCTCGATATGTTCCTCGATACCCATAACCTTGAAAATATCCTCTATGACTACTTTCCGAGCGGTTTGCATTACCTCCAGTTCCACCTCCATCTTGATGGCTTTGATGATTTATACCTCGATTTATTCCAGGACACTCACGTTTGAAATGGCCAACACGTCCACATTTATAACAGGTCCTCTGTGTATTGAAAGCTGTAGCTACTGTACTTGAACTGGCTGTTGAGACAATGCTTCTTGTGTTTAAATTTCGTTTATCACTTTCAGCTAAAAGTTTTGCTTTAACATCATTGTATGAAATATTTGGTATATTTTCTATGACTGTGACAACCGTCTCATAAGAACTTGGCAGACTTAATAGCAGGTTGCATATTAAATCCTCATCTTTTGCCTCGGCTTTAGCAGCCTTTAACTGCCTGACGATGTTTTCAAAATCCTCGATATGTCTTGTAAGACAATCATTTTCCTTTAACTTCATAGAAAGCAATTTTTTCTTAAGATACAGCTGACCTGGTAATCCTTTTCGTTCATATTTTTCAACTAGCACATTCCACATTTCAAAACTCGATTCACAGTCTCTCAGGCACTCCAATTGTGTGTCATCAACACACTGTACAATTAAGCATTTTGCTTTGTTATCCTTTTTAACTTCATTTTCCTTTGTCACATCAACTTCTATCTCAGTCACTTGCTTCACACCATTCTCCGCCAAGATTAGCTCCATTCTGAATTTCCAATTGTGAAAATTTTTACCATTTAATGGCTCAATCAAGTAGCCTTTTCCCGCTCCTGTGCCAGCCATTTTCCTTTTTAAACTGTTTTATTCTTTCTTAATCTCAGCCCAGCAAAATCACTTTTAAACCTCGGATTTTCACTGTATTATTATACCACCGCTCTGGGCCCATAACCTGTTGACTTTAATAAATAATGCAAGCTATTTTTAATCACTTTTTATTACTAAACTCATCAAAACTACAATAGGTAAAACTCGATGTAATAAAATCTTAAAAACCTTATATATCATCGCCCATCTTGACAGATCACACCACCTATTCCTAAACTAACCTCTTCATTTCATAAATTGTAGTGGCTACCGTCCCGATGGGAAGAGATTTTAGTGTTGGGAAAATAACATATTTTTAACAAAAAGTGCGCCACATAGCTCAAGACGAGGTAAGCTTATTTTCTTTAAGGGCGCAACTCGTGATTTTGCAAATGCTAAGCGAACCAAAATATTACCATCTTTATCAATTGAACGCAAATAAACACAACTGCCGTAAACCTTTTCAGACGCATCCGAAAAACAGTGTATTTCGATATAATTCGGTGAATCAACTAAGATTTGACGTGGGATCTCTATTGTATTTATCATATCAAGTTCATTCAACAATTGTGACCAACAAGTATTGATATGTGGAGGCAATGGGTCATCCCAATCGACTTTCAGCTGCCATAGATCCTGCATCAAAATTTTAGCTTTAATCAATAGTGGAACTAACAAACCCAAAGGATCAAAGATTTGACTAATTACGGATAAAATTATCCTTTTAGTAATATTTTGATACTTATCGAGATTAGAAGTATATCGAAAATTGTCACTCGATGATTGCCAAAGTAAACCCAAAGTTTTACAATTCGTATTATCAATAATAATATATTGATTATCAGAAACATCATGAGAATTTTGAAGATAATCTAAAACGTCCTGACTATTTGTCATCCATTGTCTCAAATAAAACCCAGCTGAATCCAATATATTTTTAACTTTCTCAACAAGAGCCAGAGCACCATCCAACCAATTATCAACATAAAAATTATGCAGTATTGAATGTGCAGCGTTTGGATTTTCAACAGAGTTTTTTATAGCTAATTCCTTTAAGCATCTAATGGCCAAAAATGAGGCTGGAGCAGTGCCATAAGTAACTGTGTTTAGCCTATAATGTTTTATAGAATCAGAAGGATCCGAACGCCACACTATTCTTTGAAAATCTCGATCATTAGGATGCACATTTACACATCTATACATCTTAGCAATATCACTGGTGAAAACGATAGGATACATACGAAATCTAAGCAAAATCCAATATATAGGTTCTTGAATACAAGGCCCTATTTTCAAAACCTCATTCAAGGACACATTCGTAGTAGTTTTAGCACTCGCATCAAACACGACCCGTAACTTTGTTGTCACGGACGAATTTTTCAAAACGCAGTGATGTGGCATATAATAATTAGGCTCATTTTTAACATCAGAATTTTCAATTTGAGACATATGTTTTAACTCTATGTATTCATCAATAAACTGGCAATAACCTTTTTTAATATCTGGCAATTTTGACAATTTATTTTCTAAATTATGAAATCGTTTTATAGCCATACCTTTTGATTCTCCCAAACTCTCCACATTATCCCGAACTGGAAATCTAACGACAAATCTACCACTTTCAACTTGTTCTGTAGTATTACAAAATAAATCTTCGCAATCTTGCTCCTCTTTAGAATATAATACCCTTTTCGAAGGGCATTCTTCTATTTGCCAAAATGACTCTAATTGCTTAAGCAAAGTGTCATCAGTTTTAGAAAAATGACAAAGACCCTTTGCTTGATCAGCAAAATTATAAAAAGAGCCAGAGATAATGTAACCAAATTTTGTGTTTTGTAAAACAGGTTTTTTGTTACCCAATTTTTTTTGATCTTTTAAAAGTAAATTATAAAAAATACTGGCACCCAACAATACATCAATCTGTGAAGGTTTATTAAAGTTTGGATCAGCTAAACTTATATCTTTAGGAATATCCAAATCATGTATACTAAATTCCTTTTGCGGAATGTTATCTGTAATGTTTTCAAGAACCAAAAATTGCAAATCAAACTGATGATTATTAGCTCGAGATCTTATTCTAGTTTTAACCATTTCTGAAATATTTGAGACTACTGAATTTATACCTATAATTGGTAAGTTTATTTTATTAGATTTTAATTTCAATTTATTTTGCAAATTTTTAGTAATAAAATTGCTCTGACTTCCGTTATCTAAAAGAGCTCTACAAAGCACTGGATTGCCATCAGAATCCAATATATTTATTAATGCTGTCGACAACAGCACAAGTTCACCATTATAAGCATGCGTGACAGTAACCTTATTTGTTTCAGTATTTTGATTATCCGTTTTATTTTCACAATTTAAATTGTTATTATTACCCTTGGAAACAGGTTCAGGTAATAAATTGGAACCTTTATTGTTTTGTTTATTTTCATTCACGTTATCTTTGTTCTCTTTAGAGTTTGAAAAATGAAGTAAGACATTATGCCTTTTACTACAAATTCGACAAGGTTTCATTTCACAATCATTAACAAAATGACCAATTTTAAGGCAATTTGTACAAGCCTTTAATTTTTTTAATTTCCAAAAAACGAGACGCCACTGGTCGTTTCAAACAATAATAAATCAAATGTTGACCCTTACAAACAATGCATGGGTCCCTTTCCAAAGAAAAATGTACATGCGATTTACCCTCTGATTTACTACTATTTTTGGTATCAATAGAAGTTAATAATTGACAACGTTCAGTCAAAAACTCAATAAAACTATCAACAGAGGGAGAAACTACATCCTTTGTTTTAGTTTCCCATTCTTTTTTGGTAGGCATATCTAATTTTGACAACAATAAATAAATTAAAATCGTACCCCAAGACTGTACAGGTTCATTTAAATTTTTTAATGACCTATAATTTTTCAAAAATTCGTCCAAAAAATGCCTTAAAGAAGTATGTGAATATTTAACTACGTTAGGTAAATCATAAATATGTTTGGTGTGTTCTCTTATAACCATTTTTTTATTTTCGAAACGATCACACAATAGTTTTAATGCCACGGGATAATTTGCGGCATTTACAGTCAGTGATTCCAACACTGAAGCAGCTTCACCCTTCAAATGGGCTTGCAAATAATAAAATTTTTCGACATTCGACAAATTGGGATTTTTGTTTATGACTGAATCGAATATGTCATAAAAGGTTGACCATTTATGATAAGATCCATCGAAATCTGGTATTGAAATTGGAGGTAATGTTAATAATGAGTTAGTCTGTGGTGTAGATACGTGTGGGATTGCTTGCGTATTAAATTGACTGCGATGGTAATCATCTAAGAGCCCTTTCGCGATTGCAACCGCTTCGAAAAACCTTGATTCATAATCAGACCTTTCAATTTCTTGATTACTATCAGTTAACTCTATTTGACTCTGCAATGACATAAACTCATCATAACTTGCTTGAATTTTTTGTAAACGGGACATTAACTCGAAAACTCTGTCATGGCCCTTATAATCTTTTACATAATTTTCAAATCTAGTCAGACTACCCTTTAAAAAACCCCTTTGCCTTTTTAAAATTTCAAAACTTGTATTATTTATTTCTTTATTTTCGTTGTCGTTCGACATTTTAAATATTTCAAAATTTGCCAATAAATATTTTTTCTTGTACCAATATATTTTATTTTAAAGAATCTACAATTATTTTAACAAGTTTTCCCCGCCGCCTCTAGGGAGTTTTTATAGCAATCGACAATAAAATATGCTTTATTCAAATTTAACAAAGCTCCAAATAAGCGAGATTTCTACTTTTAACTCATTCAAAAGAAAACAATTGCAAACTACAAGCCTTTATAACTGGAACGAACTCACCAATAATCTATTTTCTCTCTTCAAGATCACCACAAATAGGTGCCTACAAATTGCTTTTCTTAGCCACAAATAAGCCTTCAAACTACCTTTCTTAGCCACAAATAGGCCTTTAAACAGTCATAAATTCTTCACCAAATCGTCAGCACTGAAGAATAAACCACGCTCTGCTACCAAAATGTGCGATTCCGTGAGGCCTTGAATACTTTCTCAGCTGTCCACGGCAATCTGGTTCCCAATACAAAATACTGCACTTCAGAAACTGACAATATTTACTTTATTGTATTAATTACACTTTTAGATGCAACTTATAAAGGAAAACAATACAGTGGAAGCGTTAATAAATTTTTAGTTTTTTTTACATTCTCTGGAGCGGCGAGAATCTTTTTGTTTGTATCGACAATCAATAGTAATCTCTCGTCGTCAACGCAACGGGTCCAGGAGCATTATGGGTGCTGATTGATCCGTACGCCGAATCTGTTTGCATGGAAAGAGCGTAATAGCGAAGGCGACGTTATCACGTTTAGTCCCTTATCATTAGTTAGTTTGAACCGCGACAGATTAGGTACATTTAATTTAAATGAGTGGTACATTGATTCAGGTGCATCCGTACATTTAACTGGCAGAAAAGATTGGTTAACAAATTTTAAACCATTAGAGGGTGAAGATGCTGTGGTAACAGCTTCAGGTGAAAAATTTCTCATTGAAAGTATAGGTGAAACTTCTCTACCTTTGAGAATCGGTGATAAAATCGTAGAAACACCAATAAGAAATATAAGATATGCACCAGGATTGCAATTTAATTTGATATCGTGTAAGGAGTTAGGCAGGAAAGGTCTAAAAACAATTTTTGATGAAAAAGATTGTAAAATTATTGATAAAGTTACAGGTCGAGTCATAGCTGTGGCATTATCTTCAGATGGTCAACTCTACAAGTTAAATTATGTGCAAGAAATGGTTACTTGTTTAGCAGCACAAAATGACACAGTTCCTTTTGACTTGAACTTTAAACTTTTCATGAAGAATACGAGTGTTTAATGAAAAATTCTCAATTAAATTCTAAAAGTAAACTTTTACAATTGAGTCCTTTTATGGACCCTGTTACAAAAATTATCCGAGCAGGTGGACATATTTGCAAATCTGAATTTAATTTTAATAAAAAACGCCCAGCAATTTTACCAACAAGATATCCTTTAACTATTTTAATTGCTCGCCATGAACATATTAAGTTGCTACATACCGGTCCACAGGTTAGCTTCTTTTAGAGACAAATATTGGCCAATTATAGCAGGGCGCAAATTGGTTAGAAAGATAGTACATGATTACGTCAGATGTTTAATGTTAAGTTTGAACAATATAATGGGTAACCTTCCCGCTTCTCGGATTACTCCTGCACGTCCATTTCTAAGCAAAGGCATATATTATGCTGGTCCCTTTTTACTTCGGGATAGAAAAGGGCGAACTTTTAAAACTTTCAAGGCGTATGTATCACTTTTTATTTGCTTTGTCACCAAAGTCATACATTTACATACATACAAAATGACACAGTTCCTTTTGAAGTCTGGCACCGGCGATTAGGACATTTAAGCGTTGGAGGAATGAAACGTCTTCAAGCAGGAATGGTTGAAGGTATTGAAACATTACAAATCGAACAACTCTTTTGTAAGGGCTGATTAGAAGGAAAGCAGCACAGAAATCCATTTCAGAAACATGTGGTACACAGAGCAAAGGAAAGGTTAGAACTGATACATTCAGACTTATGTGGACCAATGCAGCAAAAATCATTCAGTGGTAAGCAATATTTTCTTACATTCACTGATGATTTTACCAGAAAAACATTTGTATATTTTTTGACCAATAAGAAATTAGGCATTTAAAAAATTTAAAGAATTTAAAAATTTTGTTGAAAAACAAACATCATGTAAAATATTGGCTCTTAGGACAGATAATGGCAAAGAATTTGTAAATAAAAATATAAAAAAATTTTTAATTGCAGAAGGTATTCAGCATCAAACATCAGTAGAGTATACACCACAACAAAATGGTGTAGCTGAAAGAGTAAATAGAACTTTAGTTGAAAAAGCCCGTTCAATGATACATGACACTAATTTAGCTAAAGACTATTGGGCAGAAGCTATAAATACAGCATACTATTTAAAGAATAGAAGTCCCACAATAGCACTAAATAATAAAACTCCTGAAGAGGCATGGACAGGCTTTAAACCTAATTTAAAGAACTTAAAAATTTTTGGGTGAAAAGCTTTTGCACATGTACCGAAAGAAAAGCGTAAAAAATGGGATCCAAAATCTAAAGAATATATGTTTGTAGAATATTGTGAGAATTCGGCTGGTTGCAGGCTTTACCCACAGATTAAAGAAATAACTAGATCTAGAGATGTAGTGGTAAATGAAAAGACTGAGAAGAAAATTCCTGATAAGAATATCATTGATTTTCAAATTTTGAAAATACACTACAGGAAAGTACAGAAGGTAAAGAAGAAATAGAAACACAAGAAAGTTCAGAAGAAAGCATAAGCGATGGACAGTTACATGGGGAAGTTCCAAAAGTACTGCAGAATAATAAAATTAATTTTTCACATGCTGAAAAACAAACCAGTGACACAGAAGATTATAACAATCATGAGAGAGAAAGTGGATATCCTCAAAGAGATAGAAAAATACCTGAAAAGTTGGATGATTACATTTTATGTGCTGCATTAGCTGTTGAAAATGAAGGAGATCCCAAAACTGTCACAGAAGCATTCTCAAGAGAAGATGCTGAAGAATGGAAGAAAGCAATGGAGGAAGAGTATATGTCTTTATTAAAGAATAAAACATGGGAAATTGTTGAATTACCGCAGGATCGCAAACCTCTATCTAGTAAATGGGTACTTAAAAAGAAGAAAGACGGAGAAGGCAATTTTGTCCGTTATAAAGCCAGGCTGGTTGTAAAAGGCTGTTCACAGATATATGGCATTGACTTCGATGAGACATTTTCTCCTGTTGTAAGAGCAACAAAATTGCGATTTTTAATAGCGGAAGCTGCTATATGTGACTGGGACATAGATCAAATGGGTGCAGTAACAGCATTTTTACAGCCCGAGTTAGAAAATGAAGAAATTTACATGCGACAACCAGAAATGTTTGAAATAGAAAAGGGAAGTAAAAAAGTTTGCAAACTTAAAAAGGCTCTTTATGGCTTAAAACAATCTAGTAGACTTTGGAACCTAAAACTAGATAAAGAATTAAAAAATATTGGTTTAAATCAGGCTCAATTTGATCCCTGTGTATATTATTTATTCAAAAACAATGATATTCTTATTATTGCTATATATGTTGACGATTTACTGATTTTTTCAAATGGTAAAAAAATCAAATCATGGCTTAAAGAAGAATTAACTAAAAAATTCGATATGGAGTATTTAGGAACAACAAATTATTGTTTGGGTATAAGAATAACCAGAAATAGAGAAAGAAAAGAAATAACTTTAGATCAGGAGGTCTATTTTGAGGAAATACTAAGAAAATTTCAGATGGCAGAATCAAAGCCTGTATCAACTCCACTAGAAAAAGGACAGAAATTGAGTAAAATAATGGAACCAATAAATGACAAAGAAACGGAAGAAATGAGAAAGATACCATATCAAATGGCTATTGGTAGTCTTTTATATGCAGCTCAATGTACACGACCGGACATATCTTTTGCAGTGGGGGCATTAAGCAAATTTAATGCGAATCCTGGAAAAGAACATTGGTTATCTGTAAAAAGATTATTTCGTTATATACGAGGTACATCAAAAGCAAAACTTTTCTTCAAAGGTATCAATACGAGGAAATTACATGGATATGGTGATGCTGATTATGCAGACGATCAAGACGATAGAAAATCTGTCAGCGGTTACATATTTAAGGTTGCTGACTGTGCTATTAGCTGGTCCAGTAAAAAACAGCAAACAGTTGCACGATCGACAACCGAAGCGGAATATATGGCATTATCACATGCTACCCAGGAGGCTATTTGGTTGAAGATGATGATGGAAGAACTTAATTTTACCTCGGAACCTATAAGCTCTATTACCCTGTATAGTGACTCTAAAAGCGCCATAGACCTTACCAAAAACAGTACCCATCATTCTAGAACCAAACATATGGACGTCCAACATCATTTTGTCAGAGATGCTGTCAAGATTGGTAAAGTTACGTTCCAGAAAATTTCTACTGAAAAATGGTTGCTGATTGGTTAATAAAGGCAGTTTCCAGACAAAAGCATGAATGGTGTAGAGCATCGATGGCATCATCGTATAAGAAGATACTGAGAGGCACTTCGTTAAGTGGGGGTGCTAAAGAAGTAACTCTGACCTCTCCTGTATATAATACCAGTTATGTTATGTATTGTATTATCTAGTCATGGAGAATAAAGTAATATAGTTGAATTATTCTAAAAAACCTAAATACACGTCTTTCCTTTTTTATTATTATATTATTCCATTTGTGCTAACTCTCATCACCTGTAAAATCCCACAAATCAAAAACAAATTGCTTTGCATGACCTTTGGTGGACAATGCGTTCGGGAAAAACAAATCTTTCGCCGTGTTTAAAATGTCTTCTTTCTTTAAATTATCTTTTACTTTGATTGTCCTCGTTCCACCACCCTGTTTAGTTCTAACTTGATAAAATTTTTCACTTCCTTTATTCACTTTCACTATCTTTATGCTGCCATCCTACATCGATTAACCGCTCTTTTCTTTTTTTTTGTTGAAGAAGGTTGATTTTATCAGTCCTCTTGTTAACTTCACTAATTGCGCCATACTTGTTTTTTAGCATTTCAAGCAGACTGTGCCTGTTTCCTTTAACCTCTTTAATAGCAAAATTTTTTAACGCCAACCTATCTCCATACAAAGGTATATATTTCTTTAAATCGCTGTCATCCATGAGAGGAATGTAAGATCGATCTAAAATATATAAAAATAAAATTATTACAAATCATGCATTTTTTCCTTATAATATAAAAACAGAGACATTTACCTTGACAATATTTTTAGGATTTATCGAAAAGCAGAGATTACAGGGTATATTTTTACTAAAATTCGTAATTTTCATTAATTTACGTCTATACGTTTGAGAAGATCTTATTGTATAACAAAATACAACATATTGAGGATTTATTAAAAAACAGAGATTATAGGGTTTCTTCAAAAAGTGACTTTTTACCTCAAATCGCAGTTTTCCTTAATTTACGTTTATACTTCTTGAGATGCTTTACTGTATATTTTTTTTTTAATAGAACAGACTTAAAAATGTCCGAGAAGTATGAAAATTTATTATTTTCAGGATTTTAGAATAAATTCTTAATAACACCAGTCAACACGATTTTTGAGCCTGGGTCACCGTATACAGACAAAGACAAGTAGAAGCACTCGATGTCGGGCCTTTGATGATTCGAGATCTATAGCGATTTGCCGACGCACCAGCTGGCGGGGTAGTGCACCGAAATACGAGGTCTGCGCAGGCGGTAACGTTATCGTGGCAGGAAGCGCGTTAGCTACCGGGGTTATACCCAATGTACATTCTTTCAATCGTAAAATAATAAACAAAACTGTTGCTGCTGAATTATACTCAAAAATATAGGAAGTACAAGTACGTTATTATTACATTGAAGCCATTTTTAGTATTCCGTGAATTCTGGGGGTTAATTTTAGGGGTAAACTGGGAAATGGAAAAAAATTTCAAGGAAGGGCATCGTGTAGGTTGTCAAATGAAAGCTTATTAAAGCACGAATTTAACAATACATATGATGTATTTTTTTATTCGTTTTTTTTTAGGGAAACGCTTAAAAATTGCTTCCCCCACCTTTATTACCAGAAGGATCACTCACAAAAATGTGAAAAAAATTATGAACATTTACAATTAGATTTAGATTGAGCGAAAATTATCAGGATTAAAAAATTCTCGCGCGGTCAATTGTTATAAACAATTTAATTGTTTATTTCCATATAAATGCTGAACCATTGGTTTTAGAGAAAAAGTTTTTCGACAAAAAATATTTCTCACAATGTAAGGAACAACTTTTGTCACGTCACGTTTTTCAAAATTTTTAATTTGGCCCACTCAGCTCCGCGCATACGCGATGTGATATGGCGTTAGTGCCGTCGGCGGCGGGTAGCGCGGCAGATGGACGGAGATCGGGCAGCCGAGGTTTGCTCTGGTGAAGTGGGAGGTTGGTGGCAGGGAATAGTTAAGGAGCGAATGCATTAGGCGTTCGCGGTCGCGGACCATTTTGTGCCGATCTGGTCACGGTCTCTAGCAAAATCATAAAACGTTCAGGCAAGAACGCGATGCGACCGAGCTCATTTCGAGACTGCTTGGTGGGAACGCGTACATTGGAAAACATTGTAAAGATCTTCACCGAGCTCGGGCCGTGCTAGCACGGTCCGCCATGCGACGGGGCCGCGAACGCCTAATGCGTTCGCTCCTTAATTGTGCAAGTATAGCTTGCTCTTGGCCGATTTTTTTTAAGTCGTTTCTTTTTTCCTCTATTACCTTATTATCTTTATTAATTTGGATCTATGACGTTTAACATCTAATAAAATAATGCCATTTTTTATGTTATCTGTAATAAAACTCAGATGCGTATTGAGAATATAGTTTTAATTGCAGATAAATTGATAACATAACTGTAACGTCCCACAGGAAAATAAAAGACGAGATTTCCAATAAGACATATATTTCCATGAGACGTACAACCAACTTACACAAAACCCGAATCTATACTCCTTTAGTACCTGCTTGTTAACAACAACCGTTCCTATCGACGCGACGTATGAAGAAAAAAACCCTTTGATAAGGATGTATATATTAAGGCGTGAAAGTGTAGTGGTACTATACCGGTTGTACAAATAATGTATTTCTGATGACGGTATGTCACAATAACAAAAGCGTAAATTCTAATCTATACATGTAATATGATTTTAATACAATAAAAAATCTAAATATACGACATAATTATATGAAATATTTATATTGGTTTATTAGGTGAAGAAAACTCCATATTTTGATTTTTTAATAAAATTAATTTAATAATCCTGTTTCTACTATGTACTACTTAAAAAACGACTAAGTTTTAATCAATAAGAGATATTAATGCATGATTGCCTATTTATTTATAAGTTTCGCAAAATTTTAATCTTAGGATTCTGTTTAGACATTTTTTGAGTCTTATTAGCAAAGCGGAAAAATGGAAGTCCTGTGCATATTTTAGTATAACACCCATCAATGGAACAGTATGTTATACGAGACATTTTAACACGGCGATTACAAAAAATAACAAAATAAAGAAAACTGATACAAATAACAAAATAAAAATCGAATATCTATGCTTTGCAAAATAATAGCTTTTAAAGAGCCACTGTGTAAAACGCACTGAAAATATTTCCTTTGCGGTGACCAGCTTCGACCTGAGACACTGTATATCGTTAACCTTCATCAAGACCAGCCAACACCCTGCTAGAAGCAAGGCGGGGTGCGGGCCGAACGAGGGCAGGTGGGATTAGACCTTGAGCGAGAGTGCTTCTACTTGTCTTTGTCTGTATACGGTGCCTGGGTGCAGTAGATATTAAGGTACAATAACAAAATACAACAATGTGCATAATATACAGTGCTTTTTTAACTCGGGACATGGGATTGGCGTGGTAAATTTTTCACGACATGTTAACCTTTGTTCTACTCGGAACTAAAAGACGAAATTTGCAACAGAAGCTATTTAAATCCTGAGAAGATGGCACAGTGACTTATTTTTACCTGTAAGCCTATAAAAGATGTAAAAAATGACCTATTTTTTTGGTCAAACGCATTATTTTTTAACCTATGTGTGTCAGGTATTTGATTTTGACAGTTCCATGCATTGTTTAATTAATTTGTCAGTGGTAACTAAATATACAATGACTGAAAAACTGTAATTTATCATGAAAAAATAATAGATTTTCTTGAAATTGGGATGGAATTTCTGAAAAAAAAGAACCGTTCAACGCGAATTGAAGACCCATATATATATATACATAATATGTACCTGCCGAGATTTGGCCAAAAATTTTTAGTAGAATAACATAGGGTGAAATAACTACCATGGAAATTCCATGTCCCGAGTCTAAAAAAATGTAGTGTTTACTTATATTTTAATGGAATTATTGTAAAGAAATTAAATATGAAGAATTTTACTTCTTCTTTTATGATCAAAATCACTCTTACGTATTAAACCCCAAATATAGTCACCCATCATGTTTTTAATATATTACCCCTGACAGACAATCAAGCGCATACAGCCGTCTGACCAACAGGCTAAAGAGCCAACGGTATGTACGGAATGATGTTGGGGGCTAGGGTATAAGCGCACCCAGGACTTTGTCTTGGGGGGCTGATTTGTCTTGGGAAGGGGGTAAAGTTAATTTGTCTTGGGGGAACTGAATAATGTAATTCGGTGGATTTCTTCAGTTAGTAGTGCACTTTTTAAAATTTTGTGTGTCTAGGATATTCATCTGGGGGGCTGTAGCCCCCAGCCCCCCACCTCCCTGGGTGCGCCCCTAGGCTGGGGTGTATACAACGTTCCATTCATTCCAATAATAGCGTAATCTTTTTTTCACATATCGTGATTTTAACAATGAAATCAAACTTTAGATCGTATTACCGGCGGTTTCCTTTGGTTTTGTTCCTGCATAGTACGAAAAAAAGATCTCAACCCAGAATCAGATGTTTTTTTTTTTTAGTTTTTGTTGAGCGGTGTAATACTTAACTTACTTTAACTTAACTTTAATTCCTTATGCTAGGCTTTTTGTTGTTGACGCAAAACAATATTTTTCTAGTTATTTGTATATCATCTGACTGCTAAGTTTTTTAATTAGCTCAACCATTTACAGTTCATAAAATACGCGCACAATTAACTAGAAAAATATTGTTTTGCGCCGACATCAAAAAGCTTAGCATAAGAAACTGAAGTTAAAGTAAGTTAAATGTTATTAAGAACTTATTTTAATATCGTTAAAATAACTGCATACTTTTTAGGGAATTTTTGAAGTCGGTTTCATTTTGTTATAATTTTTGTTATTTACTTTGTTTTTAGTGATTTGTATTTCTGAACAATTGATAAAATTTGATTTGTATTACCTTAAAACGAATGACGCTTTATGCTTACCGCTTATATGTAACCTTTTCTTCTAATTCACACACCACAACACTCAACATTTTTCTGTTTTGTAATACAATAAAGGCTCTAAAGAAATTTAAACTTAAATTGATATAGGTAGGTAGGTTACACTTTTTAGTAAAAATCACTTTTAAAAAGGCCCTGTAGTCTTTCCTCTAATGTGTTTTGTTATACAATAGAACCTCTTAAGAAGTATAAACCTATTAATATAAATTACGATTTTTGGTGAAAATAACTTTTTGCTAGACCCCGTAATACCTAACTGGTTTTTGATAAATCCTGTTTAATAATAAAATAGAGCATTTTAAGATGTATTAACGCAAATACAATTATTTTGAAATGCATGAATTCCACCCACTGATTTGACTACAACATAAACCTATGCATATCTAATTTGATATTTTAACACGCGCTGCTGCTGCGCTTATTGCCATCATCTGTTAGCGACGACATGAGATATCAACCGACGAAACACTCTGTCGGTGACAAACTTAAGTATTAGAATTTTCTGGTACCCACAAAACATACCACTATATAGAACACTAAGTTCCTTATTATCGACCGGTTCTAAGTTTGTAGCGCCATCTCGGGACTGGAAGGGGTAACTAACGAGAGGGTGGATGCGCCAGAACCCATTTCAAATTTCGCGCTACTATTCATACTTTTATCATATTTGATAAAAATTGTTTTGAAATTTTAGTTCAACAAGTGATTAAAATTTCCAAATAAGGTTTACCAAATATAATAAAAGTATGCTAAGGAAGATAATGAAAGGTAGTTGTCACAGAAATAATTTATTTATAAAAAAGTACATATAATACAGCTTAGGTAGCTAGAAGTACAAAATAAAATATAAATTTTTATATATCTACATATGTATCTGTTAAGTATACAGGCTGGGTTGGGTGGGTTATTGATTTCTCAAAAATTGATCATTCTTAATTCATTTCTTCTAACAGATAGTGCATAAAAAAAGAGTACTAATTATTGAAAGGTAAACTTCCAAAACAGAAATAAAATTTAGTTTAGGTCAGTTTGCACGTATAGTTTTGTACATAAGAAATAAACATGCAAATACCAGATATAGGAAATTTTGAGTTTTCCAGATGTGAAAACTACATCCCTCGAAAACTAGAATATATTTGTCATTTAAGTCATTTAAAAAAAGTTTCTACTTGTGCTTTAGAGCTTTTTCGAATTCAAGTTGTTAAAGTTGAATCTTACAAAGAAGAACTTTGGACATCTTAAACACACTAAATAGAGAAAACCTATATATTTATAACTTCTTATGAACTAATAGGACAAACCATAATAGTACTGTCTTCATAGTTGTAAGGTGTAACATAAAGAGGGTGTAAAATTACATTAAAGGTCTACGTTTTAATTTTTTTTACAAGTTTGAATCTTTTACTCTTCACCTGAAACTTTTTATAAGCATTAAGTTTGACAGGATCTATAAGATTTTTGTTGGGTTTCATTTTTAAATATTTAACAAACTTTTCATCTTTACCTTTTGCTACAAGATTAATCCTCTTACACCAAAAGAACAAATAGCATCTAACTATGAGTTTCAAAAGGACTTTGTGGGTGGTGTTATGCTCACTGCAATTAATTAATGAAAAGTGTAATTGTTTTGATAAAATGTTTTCTAAATTATAAGAAAGTTTTTGTAAATGACATAATCTGGGAATTAAATAAAAAACGGGATTTTGACTGACTTACAAGAAAATTAAAAAAAAGTGCCAGGAACAGTTAAATTGCATCTTTTGTCATAGCGCCGAGCTTGTAGAAAATCTAAATCAAATGAATAATAATAATAATAATAATAATAATATTTATTTATTTGTGCCAGTAAACAATAAATAGTTTAAAAAGTAACAATATAATATCATGCATAAATATTTTACAAAAATGAATAACAATAGTAACACACTAGTTGGCACAAAAAGGTAGAATTTTGATTATATATAATCATTCTTCCAACTCCACCCCGATTAAATAATTTTTACAATAAGTTTTAAAAGTTGAAAAAGTAAAATATTTTAGATAGAAGGGAATGCTGTTATATATGATTGCACTATTATATTTAAAAGATGTTTTATACTTTTCTGTTTTGTGTGATGGTATAGTTAAGTTGTTTTGATTTCTTGTATTCACGTAATGAACATTATTACGAAATTCTAATTTTTTAAATAGATAATCAGGTGTTTTAGTGTTTATGACTTTGTAAATGAAACAAGTTTGATGAATTTCACGTCTAGTTTCTAATTTAATTAATTTATACTGATTGAATGTTGAGGTAATGTGATCATATTTTTTAAGATTTACTGAAAATCTTACACAGTTATTGTGTAGGATTTGTAGTTTTTGTTTAGAATTGTAGCTGATATTTTTATGATATATAACGTCACAATAATCTAATCCACTTATAATGATCGAATCTACAAGTTTAAGTTTTGTTTCGATATTTAAAAATTCTTTAAAATGATACAAGATCCTTAATTTATAATATCCTTTTTTTACTATGTTTCTTATATGAGCATCAAAGTTTAGATTTTGATCAAATATTACGCCAAGATTCCTTCCTAATTTGATAGTTGGTAATATAAAATCATTATTGAGAATAATTTTGAAATCAGAATTATTGAATGATCCCTGGATGGCATATTTTGTCTACAAGCAGCGCACGTAACTTTTTTTAACATTGGTTTAACCATAAAACCGGAAATATAATTTATAATACACGCGGAAATTTTTGTACGTCCAGGTACTACTATATTAACAGAAGGCAAGTCACTTTCAGGTGGATCAAGAAAGTCAAATCCCGGTTAAGTCGCCTCGCCAGTCGCAAATTCTTTTAAATTGTTAAGGGGTCCCTCACTGTCACCCTCCTGACAGTTAGCACCAGGGGAATGCTTCGACATAAAATTATTGGTTAGTAAAGCCTTAAATGAAGTTATAAAATGAGAAGCGCTTGGGGTATTTTCTCAAGAACTGTAGCCTCTTATCCAGCTAAAAAAATTTCAAGTGCATCCTGCTGAATCACCCTTGTTAAGATATATTTATTTGGATACAACCTTAATATTTTTTCTGACAGATAAATGAACCCTTTTATGGTGTGAATTAGGTCTTTAATATAGAGGGTACTATAACAAATTTTTGTTTTTTGGGACAAAAATATTTCATAGAATTCAAAACAGTAATGGACTCATACCAAAAGGAAATGTGTTTTGACTGTGATGTCACCCCACATTTGAGCGGCTTTCCAGGGGGCTGTATTTTGTCCCTGCATTTAGGCTATCAAATAACTTGTCCAAAAAGAGGATCAAATTGGCAGTGTCAACGACATCTTTGTCAATGTCAACTTGTGATTCTGTAGTGACAAAATTTACAAAATTTATATTAGTACCTATATAAGATTAAATATGAATTTTTAAATACAAGTTGGCCATAAATTACTAAAAACATTAGAAATAAAGGAGCGTACTGACGAATCAAGAATATTTATAGTAATGTATATGTTAAGTTAATAAGTTATAAGGCGTAACTTTAATATTTTTGTATAATTAATCATTTAAAATTGTTTCTGTTACATTTTTAAGCATAAGTTTAAATGTAGGCACATTTAGTTCCTAAAAATAATAAATGTAATAGGTAGGTATTACAAGCTAAGACATTCTTATGAACCATTCTTATGACATTTGGTATGTGTGGTATTGTTTTTTGAATTTTTACATATTCTCTGTTGAAATATGAGTCCTCTAAACATGTATTTACCCCAGGAAACAATTTTTTTCATCAACGCTCCTACTTGATGACTGAAGACTTGTCTACAACAGCTCACTTTCATCTTCTTTATTTGTCCTGGAATAACATGGTGATTAGTTAATTTTGGACATATTCTAACATCCTGATCCTGAGTGTCCAAAAAGTAAAACTGTACAATATGCTTCCATTTGGCTATCTGAGCTCTTTCCTCCGTATGAAAATGTAGATCTTTTGTAAGTAAATTATTGCGTAATCCTTTTGTTGTGCGAAGTATCAAAGAATGGGATAACTTCTTTGTCATCCAGTAAAAATCCCAAATATCTATTTTCTTCGTTAGTTTGCATGCAATGCTCATCCGTTTCTTTCAAAAGTTGATTAATTGCAAATTGGTTTGGCCCTCCTTGCTCACAAACTGTCGCTAGAATTGTCAAGCCAATTCTGTGACGTTCGCGTATAATATCTTTAATAAAGCCCTTTAAACATTGGCTTCTCGTAGGCCCCCACTAAATGTATAGCAGATGGGTTGCTTCCACTGTCGAAAGAGGCCTTTTACCATGAAAACATTTACATGGTCTGCTAATTCACCTTTTCT
This sequence comes from Philopedon plagiatum, assembly GCA_963971165.1. NCBI lineage: Eukaryota > Metazoa > Arthropoda > Insecta > Coleoptera > Curculionidae > Philopedon > Philopedon plagiatum. The sequence continues at coordinate 125,827 of CAXARB010000047.1, read as the reverse complement.
TCTGTTCTTCCCAAAATCTTCAATCCCCTTTACCTCATCTTCTCTACTCTCATAGCTTACTAAGCTTCAATTGCCATTTCATCGAATAGTAAGATAGCAAACCGATCTAATGGTTTCATTTTGTCAACAGATTTCTCTATACTGTCAAACAAAGGTTTGTTAAGACCTGCCTTAAAAGGTATTTTGTTTAACAAATTTGTGAGTGTCAGACGGGATGGCAGAGCAAAAATTTTTGTTAAAAGTCTATAGCCTTTGCCACTAGCCTTTAAAATTGTTAAGGCCAAGAGTTTTTCCTCCAGTAAAAATCTTCTTGCTCTGGGCTTTTGCTTTTGCGTTCGAACTTGTGATATAATGAATTGATACGTCAAGGAATTCACATGATTCTTCAATCCTTCAAATTTTGGAGAATGTGCAAGTTTTTCTGCGGCGGAAATTCTAGTCTTAAATACGGGTATTTTTGAGCTTAATCGTGCAAGCCTCTTACTGGATTGTATATCCTTCTCGTAGAAATGCTTGAGGTGTAAGCGCCTTTTGCCTGGTAGCATGGGCTTCCCCGAGAATGTGTCGTCGTTTGTGGTGACCTGCAAATAATTGATAAATGAATATAGTATATAATATGTTATCGTGAAAGACTGAAATTAGTGAATGTCGACATACACCGGTTAATGTTGACATACACCAAATGAGTTGGTGAAAGACCGAACATTTATTAGTTTTATTATAAATTCGGACCTTCACCGGTGTATATCGACAAACACGAATAAGCTTCGGTCGATGTCGGAAACGACAGGTTATAAGTTACGTTGGGTTTCCAGCAGGGTGGTTCGTAGAAACCCCTCCGTATGAACTTGCTAATACACTGCCAATGAAACTATACAGGTAACCTCAAACAGATATATTAGAACAAGTGATACAAATATACCGCCACTAACGTGCGTGGAGACGTCTAACAATATACTGTATATCCTAACACAGGTTCTTACAGTATTTATATTATTTTATTAGATAAAATGTTAACTAAATGCTTTACAGCAAAAGATAACTTACGGTGTAATAGATAATGTTTTAACATTATTCATGTAAGAGATATAATAACTGATAAAATGTGAAATAATATATATGCAGAGAAATAATAAAAGATAATAATCGGTAAAACTCTTGTTATGCACTTATTACTTATTTATCATTTTACGCAGTGAAATAGATAAGAACCTAAATAAAGTCTTTCTAGGCATTTACCAGTCTTTATCTTTATAACTACACTTCACCAGTGGCGTAACACGTAACTCCTCCCTTCTTAGGAAAAGACCTACGGCTGCTCTAGTTGAGTAGGGCTTTCAGCTTCTGTCTTCTTTCTTCTTGACAACTTTATAAAAGGATAAGGGTAGTTGATGCGATAGTAGCAACGAACTCCAAAATATGTCATTAAGCAGATAATGACACAAATTAGTAGGATGATCCATAACCAAAAACTGTGAAGAGTTTCTCTATCTTCGGAGAGAACCAATTTGCTTTGGTGATTCATGACTGAAGTTATATGTTTTATTTCCTCAAGGTCCATACTCTTTATATTTAGTGAAGTGGGATGCTCTTTAAGCAGAGACATATCTAGTGATGGCAGTTGAACAACTGTTGCTGGTAACATGGTTTCAGCTGTAGAATAGAATATTTCCATATCAATAATTACATGGCAGCTTTCTGGTATAGAAATTAGATAGCTACCCGGATGCAACTCACTATGTTTTTCCACTTGGCAAACTTCTGTTATTGGTGCATTGCTTGGAGTGGTAAACAATACATTTTGAGGGGTCACTTGATTGGCTGTAGGAGTGTTTAATCTTATCAAGAGAGTGCTGCAATTGGTGGCTTCGTTCTTTATAACGATGTTGACAATGCAATCTTCATTGGCTTCTAAATGATTTTTACAGTAGAAGGTGTCTTCTATTTGCTCACAAGGGTCTTCTTCATATTGGAAGTTTCCAATTTTCTCATTAAGGATAAGGTATGGTTTTGGTGGTGAGATAATTTTATTTTGAATGTGTACTGGATATATAAAATAGGATTTGAATTGTAAAGGGTGTAAAAATGGAAAGTGGATCAAGAAAATTATTCTCTCTTTATCAAAAGTAAGTTGAATTCCCAAAAATTTATAATAATTTTGTTTATTATTAAAATCTACCAACTGATTTTTATTATAAAAAGAGTTCATTTTCGTTATCATTGACTCTAAATTATTTAGTGAAAGGAACATTGGATGCACCCTGTTTAGATAAGCAAATGTAACGGCATTTATAATTTGACTTAGATTATTTTCCAGACTAATCAGAGAATTAATTATAAATGTAGTGCATTAATAGCATTAATTTTTTCTTGATATTTTTCAATAAGATGCATTGTAGTTATTACATTAGATCTTATCTGAAAAAGACTTTGATTTGTTTTTAACATAAAGTCTTTTGATATAGACATTTGTTCGTTAATTTTTTCTTCAATCATATGATCATTTTTATTTAAATGATTTAGTACAGAATTTATTCTTTTACCGTCTTCATGATCAAGTGTTCCAAACAACCATTTAGATACAGTACCTCCAAAATTGATTAGACCACGTTTTTCCCTGATATTTGGATGAACGGCTTGAAGTAAACGCTCTATTTGGCTTATTAGTGACCAAGCTTGTCCAGCCAACTTATTTGACATTGTAGTGTCATTTTTATTTTCTGTAATAAAGGCTAATTATTGTAGTTTAAGATTGTTTTTTAGTTCAGTGAAATCAGTAATATTAATATAACTTACAAAAGTATGTTTATTTGAAATTACTTTAGTATTACCTAAGAGAATTGGTAAAATTGGATTAGTTAATTGTTGGATAGAGGCCATAACAAAATTAATATAGATAAGGAATAATGAGAAACGATATAGAATCTTCATTCTGAAACAAGGTAAATAAATATATTAATATTTTTTGCGCCATTTTATATTATGCTTAGAATACTTAGATGTTGAGGTTTTTATTTTATTTTTTGTTTGTGCTACATGATCGACTTTAACATATTTCATTGCTAATTTATCACGGGTTTGTTGTTTGTGATAAACTTTATCATCAGGTTTAAGAATTATAGGGGTTTTTCTTTTATCATTTGTCTTATTAAGTCTATCGTCTTTTTCAGTATTAAATTTTTCTTTAAGTTTTTCGTATGTTTCTTTTAATTTTCTTTTATGATCTGTGACATACTTTGAGACTATATCCCTTTCTTGGATATCAAAAGGATCTTTAGCATTAAAATGTCCTGTTGCAATTTCAAATGGTGTAAAATTAGTTGACGAATGAATTGAGTTGTTATAATGTAATATGGCATATCTTACTAAATTATCTAATGACTCTTTAGCATTTTGTTGAACTTTTGTTCTTATTTGTTCCAAAAGTGTGGAATGAAATCTTTCCACATAACTATTGGAGTTAGGGTTTTTAGGAGTAGTAAAATGAACTTGGACTTTATGTAATTTACAAAAGTCTAAAAATGAATTGTTATTAAATTCTATTCCATTGTCACAAACAATGACTTGTGGAATACCGTAGTGGGAAATAAAGACCAATAATCCGTCTAGGATATTGACTGAATTAATTCCAGGTATGCTATATGCTTGTGCAAATTTTGAAAACGTATCAACTATTGTCAAATATTTTTCTTTAGAAATTGATAATGTATCCATATGTATTCTTTCAAATGGTTTAGTACCTAATGGTAATTTTTGAAACTCAAAAGTGTTAGGTTGCCTTTCGTATTTTGCCTTTTGACAAATATTACAATTATTTATGTAATTAGTTACGTCTTTATCTAAATTTGGCCAGTAATAATGTCTCTTTAAAGAATCAATAGTGGTAGTAATACCTCTGTGTCCGGTTTTATATACATGATGGTAATTCATTTTTTCTTTTTGTTCATTGTCTTTGATTATGTCGGTAAGTTTGTCTGAGCAAATTAATAGCTTAGAATGAATTCTTACTAGCTTGTCTTGTAAGTATTTTATAAAAAATCTTTCATGTTCCTTTTCAGGAAAATAAAGATGGTAAGTAGTATTATTATTAAGGTTTGCAATAAATTCTTCTAAGTCATCATTTATGTGTCGTCTTCTTAAGTTTATAAAGAATCTTTGATTCTCGAAAACTTTTTCTCTAATACAAAGTGGTACTGGCGAAGACTCAGATATTTTTATAATCATCTGATTCTTATAATAGTTAAGTGGTTTTTCTACATAAGGTAGAGATAAAATAGGCATTTCTTCTGCGGACTGCACAGTAGACACATGATTTTCATTTGTATCTAGAAATTGCTGTATTACGTCATCTGAATCTCCAATTTCATTAAATATGGACTGAATTTCTGTGTTATCAGATGGATTTCTAGAAAGTGCATCAGCAACATTATTTTCTTTGCCCTTAATATAATCTATTTCATAGTCAAATTCTGACAGAAGAAGTTTCCATCGGATAAGTTTTGAATTGGGTTCCTTAAGGTTATCTAGCCATTTCAAAGGTCGGTGATCGGTATTAATTTTAAAATGTCTTCCAAAAAGGTAAGGCCTAAAATATTTTACTGCCCATACTATAGCAAGTAACTCCTTTTCTGTAACGGAATAGTTAACTTCGCTAGGATTTAAGGTTCTACTAGCATAACATACCGGTTTGCCATTTTGACTTAAAACTGCACCTACTGCAAATTTACTTGCGTCAGTTGTTAGGAGAAATGTCTTTAAGAAATCTGGGTGAGCAAGGACTGGGTCATTGCATAGAATTGTTTTGCATGTTTCAAAGGCCTTAATAAAGTCCTCTGTATGTTCTACTTTCTTTCCTTTCCTTAGACAAAGTGTTAAAGGTTTTGTTATTTTTGCTAAATTATTTATAAATTTTCTATAAAATCCAATCATTCCCAAGAATCTTTTAATCTGCTTATGAGTTTTAGGTAACGGAAATTTAAGGATTGCGTCAATTTTCTTAGAATTGGGTTGAATACCTTCCGGTGTCACTATATGACCTAAAAATTCAGTTTCTCGTGTTAAAAATTCACTTTTGTCTAACTGAACTTTTAAATTATATTTTTCAAATGCTTTAAATATTTTCCTGAGATTCTGGATATGTTCATCTAAAGTTGTTGAGAATATGATAACATCGTCCATATATACTAGACATATCTGATTAACGTATTCCTTTAATACTTCATTTATCATTCTCTGAAATGTTGCCGGAGCATTTTTCAGACCGAATGGCATTCTTAGGAATTCGAAATGACCATAGTCTGTAGAGAAAGCGGTTTTTTCAATGCTATCATTATGCATAGTAATTTGGTGAAATCCGCTAGCTAAGTCTAAAGTTGTAAAATATTGAGCTTTGCCCAATTTATCAAGTAGCTCATCAATGTTTGGTATAGGAAACCTATCTTGAACAGTTTTGTTGTTTAGTTTTCTATAATCGACGACTATCCGCCATTTTTGCTTTCCGGACGCGTCAAGTTTTTTGGGGACAATCCATATTGGACTGGACCAAGGGCTAGTGCTGTTTTGAATAATTCCTTCTTCTAGCATTTTCTTTATTTGTTCTTGAACTTCACTTTTATGTACCTCTGGAAATCTATAAGATTTTGTATACACTGGTTCTTCATCAGTGGTTTTAATTATATGTTGGGTTTGAGTGGTAGCTGAAAGTGGTTGATTTGGGTACTGAAAAACTGTATGGAATTCTCTACATAGTTTTATTACCCTAGATTTTTCTTCCGCGTTAAGATGGTCTAGTCGAAGTAGGTTTTTAATTTGATCAACATTAGAATAAGCGTAGTTGCTTTTAATTTCTCCTTTAAAGGTTTCGAAGTCATTTAAAGGATATGCTTTTATAGGTTTTCTTAAGTTAGCATATGTATCGTCAATGCCCAAGTTATGAATTTCTACAATTCCTTGGCCATTATTTACTTTTGTTACACATTCAGGTATATAACAGTGTGAATTAACTTTTATTTCGGGGATACAATAATCTCCGTCATTAGGGACATCTATAGGGATTACTGTCCCTAAAATTTCATTGTCGCCTAAAGATATATTATGACAATCATACTCAGATGGAGAACACTGATATACAGGTATATTAATATTTTCTTTCTTAAGATAGCCATCTTGAATATTCCAATTAAAACCTAAATTGCGAATATCTCGAAAACTAATTAAGCCATCGAAAAATCTATGAAAGTCAAAAAGTGTAAAAATAAGTTTTTCTTTTGAATTAAATTCTTTAAAAGCAGGGATATGCGTTTCATACTTTGTGGTAAGTTGTCCACATGAAGTTTTAATTACATTTGGCTTTATAATAATATGTTCAGAAAAGTATTTTTCAGCTAAAACGGGATTTAGCAGTGACATATGACTTCCCGAATCTAAAAGAAATTTTAACGGTTTGTTGCCATATCCTAAAATTTTGATATATGGAAGTTTTCTGTTATCTATATAATTTAATTCTATGTTTGATTCATATTGTAGGCCATTAGTTGAAAATTTGGTTCATCAGTCAGTTCAGTTATGTCATCTGGCATATTATTTTCTTCATTTATTTGTGGTTCTGGATAGTTCTCGTATTCTTGGATTTCCGATATTTGAATTTGTTCAGTTTCCTGCATGTCGTTGTTAGTATTGTCAAAATATTCATGGTCATTATCAGTATTGTCAATATTATACAATTCTTCAGATATAAAAGTTGGTCTAGATCGAGGCTGAAAATAATTTGGGCTTCGATGGAATGAAGTACTTGGTTGTTGAACCGTTTGTTTAGTAACTACAGACATTGGAGTAGGTCTTGGTTGCATTGTTCCCTTAGGTTTCCAAACATTAGTTGGTTTACCAAAGACCTGTTGATTTGAAAAATATTTCGGGGGTGGTAATTGTTTTGAGGCAATATTAATAGGTTGACTCGGAAAATGTTTTTGCTGATTTGATGTAAAAGGTTGTTGTGTCAATGGAGCTTGAAAATTTGGCCTAGGGAAATTCTGTGTAGAATAGTTAAAATAATTTGGTTTTGGAGTATTTTGTACAACTTGATTTGAAGTATGTGAAACATTTTTTCTACCATCTTGAATCATTGAAAGAAAATTTTCTTCTTCTAATAAGTATTGCATAGCCTCTTCTGAAGTTTGAGGATTTTTTAATCGAACTGCCAATTGAATTTGGGATGGAAGATATTTTTGAAAAGTTATTAGAACTAGTTTTTCGATATTATTTATTTGTGCCAATTTTTCAGGTTGAGCCGAAGTAACATCATTATTTATAGAAAAAAAAATTAAACTTCTTAAATACTGACATCTTACACCAAAACTATAAGAGTTTTCTTTATTTTGAGGTTTTGTTTGATGTAGTTCTTGTAATAAACAAGAAAATGACCTCTGGTCAGAAAAAGAAATTTTTAAAATATGTTTTATTTGTTCCCAAGTAGTTAATTCGACACGGCTTGATATAATAGTTAAAGCTTTGCCTTTTAATTTACCAATAATTCCGCGAAAAATTAATTTAGTCAATGTTTGATTAGCTGCATACTGATTTACAGTTTCGTCGCAAGCTGCGATAAAGTTATTTAGTTCACATGGTTCACCACTATAATTTGGGATAATATCAAGGAAAAGACGTACCTCAGAATAATTTACTTCTGGCATTTTTGGTTCTAGTTGTTTAGAATCACTTAAAACAATTTGTTGTAATTCAGCCGCAAGACTATCTATATCAAAGTCTGACTCAGAATCAGAACTTGAAGACTCTGGTTGTTTTTTAATTTCGTTTATCTTTTGCCTATATTCCCTATTTTTACGCAAAGAAACTTTAAACTTATTGATCATAGAACGAGAGAGAATAACTTATTCATTAGGAGAGAAAAAAAAGGAAGATAAAAAAAATGGATTGAGAAAAATGACTTGCCTGACTTCTTCTTTTCGGCTTGAACTGTTCCACAGGATATGCGTTCCTCTGGATGATTGTGTGAATGGATGAGAAGATTTTCCACTGGATATACGTTCCTCTGGATGGTTGTGGATGGTTGCGGACCACTATTTGGATGAGCACTGAGCACTCCAACACTATGAATCCGTGAGTTTGACGATGATGAAGAGAGTGGAAAGTGACCAAGACCTCGCTTGTTACACTACTGTTCCCTCAACTGAATTTGATGCTTTGATTTTTGCGGATTTTGTGGTTGACCCGTTGAAGATTTGAAAATCACCAGTCCGTTTAAGAGCTATCCGTATATACGTTACGGCACTACACTTGAACTTCTTGTACGGGCACTAATCCTTGACCGAACTGCGCCAGTTACGTTGGGTTTCCAGCAGGGTGGTTCGTAGAAACCCCTCCGTATGAACTTGCTAATACACTGCCAATGAAACTATACAGGTAACCTCAAACAGATATATTAGAACAAGTGATACAAATATACCGCCACTAACGTGCGTGGAGACGTCTAACAATATACTGTATATCCTAACACAGGTCCTTACAGTATTTATATTATTTTATTAGATAAAATGTTAACTAAATGCTTTATAGCAAAAGATAACTTACGGTGTAATAGATAATGTTTTAACATTATTCATGTAAGAGATATAATAACTGATAAAATGTGAAATAATATATATGCAGAGAAATAATAAAAGATAATAATCGGTAAAACTCTTGTTATGCACTTATTACTTATTTATCATTTTACGCAGTGAAATAGATAAGAACCTAAATAAAGTCTTTCTAGGCATTTACCAGTCTTTATCTTTATAACTACACTTCACCAGTGGCGTAACACGTAACTTATAACTGTTTTTTTGCGGTTTCTTCGGTTCGCTTCCATGCGGGCTTGTCGTCAGTCTTACGCAAGGTTTGATTGATAGCATGTGTGCAGTCTTACTAATTTAATTTTAATATAAGTTAGGTATTATAATTTGTGTTCAATGGCTACTGCAGTGAATAGTGATCAGTTTCTTGAAAAGTTACATACCCTAATTAGAAGTAAACGAGAAGACAATTGTTTTTATTTTTCTCAAGAAAGGTACTCTAAAATCGTTTGTGAAGTAATTTCTGCTAAAAGTAAATGTAGTGCACCTTTGGACTACAGACGTTTAAAACGTTTTGACATTTTAAATGTTAGTGACGAACAAAAGTTAATTGTGCCATTGAAACCAGGAGAAACGAATATCCAGTATTATGTTACAAATAAAGAATTGATTAATATACTTTCCGAAACTCACATACGAACAGGCCATGGAGGAAGAACACGAATGCTTAAAGAATTGCAAGTTAAATACAAAAATATTACTTATGAAGTCATAATGCTGTATTTAAATTTGTGTAAACAATATCAAATGAAACACGGTGCGCCTAAAAAAGGTATTGTTGTAAAACCAATGGTCAGTTCCGAATTAAACTCTAGATGTAAAGTCGAGTTGATAGACTTGCAATCACACAGCGATGGTGATTACTAATTTATAATAGTATATATATATATATATATATATATATATATATATATATATATATATATATATATATATATATATATATATATATATATATATATACAATCGGTTTATAACGTTCTACGTCGCCTTCCGATACCCAATCTCCAGCCGTCTCGGTCCATCCATTGATCGTCCTCCAGACCTCTGGCTCTAATTTCCCCATCGATGCCCTCTCGCCAACTTTTCCTTGGTCTTCCCCGTTTTCTTCTTCCTTGAGGGTTCCAGTTCAATATTTGTTTCGGAATTCGTTCTTCTGCCATTCTCTGCACGTGACCATACCATATCAGCTGTTTTGTCCTTATGTCTTCTATAATTGTGTGAGTTACTCCCATTATTTCTCTTATATGGTCGTTGGTTAATCTGTCCAATCTGGATCTTCCGGCCGCTCGTCTCCAGAAGTTCATTTCGGTGGCGAGTAGTGCTCTCTGGGAGGTTTCTTTAAGTTGCCATACTTCGGAGCTATAGGTAACTATACTCCTAATAATAGTGTTATAAATAAGCCTTTTGTTTTGTTTTGATATACTTTGGTCCCACAGAATTGAATTTAGAAGGGAGATCGCACGTCTGCCTTGTATGTTTCGTTCTTTAATGGCTTGATCTGTTGTTCCGTCCTGTGCAATTTTCATCCCCAAATATTTATAGTCCGTGCAGTGTCTGATATGCTGACCGTCTTCCAGAACAAGGTCTTCTGTCTGTCCACCTATGCACATGTACTCTGTCTTTTCTATGTTTACCTCGAGTCCCCATTTTTTGTATTCCTGTATCAGTTTTCTCGCCATATATTCTATATCCTCATACTCCTGTGCTAATATGATTTGATCATCAGCAAAACATAGACTGTATATATGTGTGTTGGTGAGTGAGATGCCCATGCCCCGGCACTTTCTTTTCCAGGTGTTTAAAGCTTGATCCAGGTAAATTTTAAACAGCGTTGGTGATATATAGCAACCCTGTTTGAGACCTTTAGTTACCTTGAATCCACCTGTAAGTTTATTGCCTATTCTGACTTTGGCTGTGGAGTTTTCATATAGTGATTTAATAGCTTTTAAAAGTTCAACACTGGTGTTACTTTTCTCAAGGGCTTCCAATATTTTTTTTAGAGGTACGCTGTCATATGCTTTTTGTAGGTCCACAAACAACATATGTACTTCCTGGTTATATGCCATTTTTTTTCTATTATTTGGCTCACAGAAAATAAATGGTCCACTGTTGATCGATCTGCTCTGAATCCTGCTTGCTCTTCCGATTCCATATCCCTGTATTCGCGTTCAATTTTGCTTTTTATAATTTTTCCATATATTCTACTAATGCTACTTGTGACTGATATGCCTCGATAATTATCGCAGCTTTCCTTGCTTCCCTTTTTGTGTATAGTAGAAATATACGATGTTTTCCATTCCGTTGGGACTGGTGTTCCATTTATATATTTTTGAAACAGTTCTCTTAGATATAGAAACAATGTGTCTGTACCGTATTTTATTAATTCTGCAGGGATGTTTCCAGGTCCTGGTGCTTTGCCATTTTTTAATGTTTTGCAAACCTCTTTCATTTCCTGGGCAGAAATTCTGATAGGTGATCCTGTTGTTATAAGGCTGTGATATTCTTCGGTGTTCTGAAATACTGCTCGATTTTCCGTCAAGAGCCTTCTAAAGTGATCCTCCCATACCTGCGACTTAATCGGGCTAGTAAGGTCTCGCTTCTTATCTTGTTTTAGTGAGCTGATAACTCGCCAACTTTCCGTGCTTTTCTGGCCACCCAAAATGTTGTTTATTCTGGAGCACTTCTTTTCCCATGTCTCATTTTTCTTCTGGCTTATTAGTCTTCTTACCTTCGTCTGTGCCTCTTTGTAGTGTTCTTTGGCGCTATTTGTTTTGGAGTTTAGGTAGATTTTATATTTATGTTTTTTCTCTGTTATTTCTTCATCGATTTCCGAGTCCCACCAATACGGTTTTAACCGTTCGGTTTGCCTTTCTTGTATTCCTAAAGCTTCCTCTGCAGCGGCACATATGCATTCTTTTATTGAATTATAGAATGCTTCTGGATCATTCGTCTGGGATATATTTATTAGTTTTTGATCCAGTCTAGTCTGGTAGAGTTTTTTGACGCTGTCATGGTCGAGACTTTCCAAATTGTATTTTACTTGCTCCATCGTTTCCAGATTCTCTTCGATGATGGTATTTGTTTTTATGGGTTTCTGATACTGAAGGAGTACCTTCGATCCAACAGCATAATGATCACTGCCGCATGTCGCTCCTCTAAATACTCTAACGTCCTGTATAGTCAGCTTTGTTTTCTGCCTTACTATTACATAGTCAATAATTGACTTTAGCCCCCTAGTTTGCTGTGCCCAAGTATATTTATGTATATCTCGGTGTTGGAAGTAGCCGTTCATAATACGAAGTTCATGGTGTCCACAAAGGTTGCTTAGTCGATTTCCATTATCATTAATGATATTTTCACCATGTTGGCCCACGATCTGGTTTTTGAACTGTTTTCCAGTTCTACTATTTAGGTCGCCGAGTATAAGTATTTCCCTAGCAGATCCAGTCTTTATAATTTCCTCGTTCAGCTGTTCGAAAAATTCACATTTCTCGCCAACCAGTGCATCATCGTTAACTGCATACACTCCTATTATTGTTAGTTTATAACCATGCAAATTGATATTCATCTTTATAAGGCGTTCGTTGACAGCCTCCCACGTAGTTATAAATTTTCTTAGATTCCTTCTAATTAGTATTGAAACTCCTTGTTTGGCTCTACTTTCCTTTGGCACTCCGCTATAGAAGTGGTCATATCTTCCTAAGTTTTCAGAACCCTTTCCCTTCTTCTTCGTCTCCGTGAGTACCATTATATCCATCTTTAGGTCCTTAATCTCCCTTAGAAGTTCGTCTAGTTTTCGAGAGACTCCCTGAACATTCCATATACCAAAATTCATTGTCCGTTTTCGTAGCATGGTCCTTTGTAATTTTTGTGTCCGATTCCGAGGCTGAGTGTTGGGTTTTTTAACATTGTTTATTTTTTCCAAGAAACGAGGAGTTAGCCCGTTGTCTCAACCCCTTAACCAGGAGGACCGGGTGATTTTTGTTCGAGGTTTTCTTCCTCTAGGTTGATTGTCTTCGCTGGACTTGGATGTCAACCTCCCCCTTATAAGCTCATTCGCCCTTTTGACCATTGAGATATCTCTTCATCTGCTCGCAAGACCGGTGGCTTTCTTCGTCTGTAACCCTAGACAGGGGCCCTTACAGGGTGCTATCAGCCGGAGCAAGCTGAACCCAGGTTTTTTAGCGAGGTGTTACTCCTCGATCCCTCCTCCTTCCTCATCTTTTGTAGGATGAGGCTCCAGGCTTGGTACTGGCTCAGCGGAGTTTATAATGGTATATCAAGATCATTTAACAAAGTTTGTCCAATTACGACCATTAAAAACCAAGAGAGCGGAAGAAGTAGCATATCACCTTCTTCAATTTTTTTTTGAGATTTGGTGCTCTCGCTATATTGCATTCGGATAATGGTACAGAGTTCAGTAACCGAGTCATATCTGAACTATGCGCTATGTGGAAAGATGTTAAAATAGTGCACGGAAAGCCTCTTCATAGCCAAACACAAAGCTCAGTCGAAAGAGCCAATCAGGACATACAGAATATGTTAACTGCGTGGATGCACGATAATGATTCAAATAAATGGTCGGAAGGGTTGTCGTTTGTCCAATTCGCCAAAAACGCAACTTATCATGAGGGAATACACCAGACTCCATATGAAGCTCTGTTTGGCGTTAAACCAAAAAGAGGCAAAGCATCATCATCTCTCCCTAACGAGCAAATTACAAACATTGAAACCGAGGACAGCTTACGTTATTACTGGTGAAGAGTTGGTTAGTGACCATATTGATGACCATGTTTCAGATGAAAGTGACATGGATGACCAAAATACCATTGGGGCCAATCCGCCTTCATCTCAATTATTGACTGATCCGCAACTCAGCACGTCTTCATCTGAGGTGCTGACTGATCCGCAACCCTGCACGTCTTCATCTGAAGTGCTTACTGATCCGCAACCCAGCACGTCTTCATCTGAAGTGCTGACTGATCCACAACCCAGCACGTCTTCATCACAAACACTGACTGATCTGCAACCGAGTACGTCTTCATCTAAAGTGCTGACTAAACAGCACGAGCTAATTTGTTCAAAAAGAGTAGCCGCAAAAGAGAATCTTCTACTCCAAGCAACAAAAATGTTGCGAACCTCAAAAAAAAAGTTTCTTGCGGCCCAAATTGGTGATACCGTAAGAATTAAAGTCCCTGACGTCGACCGTGGTCGTACAGATCCCCGAAATGTGTTAGCCACTGTTGTTGGAATAGAGGATTCAGACTTTTATAAATTAGCAAACAAAAATCGCACCTTGTAGCAGCTTTTGACTCGTAATCAATTCGCAATTTGTAATGAAAAGTTAATTTCCATGGATGAGATTTCAACTCAAGAAATGTCGCTAAGAGAAGCAGCTTCTGCTAATTCAGAAAGTGGAGGGCAAGGCTATACACGCTGTAACTGCAAACAGAAGTGTTCCACGGCTAAATGTAGCTGTAAAAACTAGAGGCTTTTGTGTAATTCGAAGTGTCATGGTAGTTTAAGTTGTTGCAATAAATAAGGTTGCCATACATTTTCTTTTTTTTTTTTTAATTCAGTTTAAAAAATAAAATGTATTTTATTTGTTATATTAGTATTATTTTTGTTGTGTTTGTTTTAAGTTCAACAATTTATTTATGTTTATTGGAAAACTTGCCCATGTTTTAATCAATCAAAAATAAATAATAACCTATAGAATTTTATTTTGGTTTCATTTTATAAAAAAAAATGTTTCTTTTGAACTTACACCATGAGTGCATGATGAATGTTGACATTCGCTGGTGTAAGTTAGAAATAATGATATTTGATCAATATATCGGACATACGCCAAGTAACTTGGTGAATGTTGACATTCACCGGTATATCTCGACATTCACCGGATTTCGGACATTCACACTAACATATATACCAAACACAATTATTACAAAATATGGAATGGAATATCATGTCAGGGTCGTAGTGACAACCAAATTTTAGGAAGGGCTCAGTCATAGACTTTTTACCAGGGCGGATAGTTTATAGTTTTATTTTATTTACCAAGAAACCAGGTCTAAAAAAAAGGCTTGTGTCAAGAATTTTCATAAACATCTAAATTTTGAACAGGGCTCAGCCCTAGGGTTCCCAACTTACGTGTTGATAGTTCCGGGACATACCACATATCGACCTATGGAGTCCCCGGTAAAAAGCTTAGCAGACAATGCGCGAAATTTTTTGACGCATTCGCCATTTTGTCAGTAATTTAAAACAAAAACCTCAACAAGTGTCTTTAATAATTGCTATGCATCGACAGGGGGCAATAATTCAAAACACAAGAGTAGTTATAGATGATATGTTCACCCCCCACCGTCCGCCGGCGGGATCTTATCTTGTGATCTATGACGTCATATCTCGGCCACCTTTGCGCATGCGCAAATTTCAAGTACGTCATCGAAGTCTACGTCACTGGATCTTACGTCAGCAAACCCAACCTGCGCGCGCAGCTGTCAAATGTCACCTGTCAACTGTCACCTGTCACTTGTCAAATGTCAAAATTAAAATTTGACATACGTGACGTATGAAGGATGACGTCATAAGACATGTGTAAAAGCATGTCAGCTGTCACCTGTCATTTAAGATCTGTCAACTGTCACCTGTCACTTATGAAACGTTAAAATAAAAAACTGACATACGTCACGTATTCAGAATGACGTCATAAGACATGTGTAAAAGCATGAAAGCTGTCACCTGTCATTTAAGATATGTCAGCTGTCACCTGTCACTTATGAAACGCCAAAATTAAAATTTAACGTAGGTCACGTGTTCAAAATGGCGTCAGAAGACATGCGTAAAAGTATGGCAGCTGTCACCTGTCATTTAAGACATGTCAACTGTCACCAGTCACGTGTTAAACGTCAAAAAAAAATTCAACATATGTCACGTGTTCAGGGCGGTGTCCGAAAGCGTTTAAAAAAAGAATGGCGTCGATCGGCCTTTTGGTTCCGGAGATATAGTTTTTTGCTATTAGCGCTCTAATGGCTCAGGTTGGAGAGTTGAAATTTGGATGTAGGATAGTAGATGATGAGATCATTCGATTTATCAAATTATTTTTCAAAAATCTCGACTTTGAGGAAAAAATTAGATTTCAAATTTTTACATCACCCTGTATAGCAAATTTTGGATTAATTATATAAGTTATGAATATTAGGGGGATTTAGTAATAGAAAAATATGTATCAGGTCATTGGAACTAGTAAAAATTAGATCTCAAAATTTTTACATCACCCTGTATAGTTAATTTTCGATGAAAGATATAATTTAGGAATTTTATTTAAGTTAATAACAACTAAACAACCCACGTTAAAATCGCCAATGTTTAAACTGAGTTGTTGAAACACCCCTGTTTAAACAGCCCTGTTCAAACAGCCCTGTTTAAACTACCCTGTTAAAAACACCTCTGTTTAAACAGGGTTGTTTAAACACCCCTGGTTAAACAGTTCTGTTTAAACAGTCGACGGTAGAACTCCCGGTCGATGAAAAGGGGGCTCGAATATGATAAAATTCATGATGGGTATCAAAGAAAAGAGAAAAATTTAAATAAAGTAATAGCGCTATTAGGGTTTCTTAATTCCGAGAGGTAAGGGCATTAACAATTAAAGAAAATGAATGATTTAGTTTGAAATTGTTTGCAAGGAAATCAAAACGTATTTACATGTGTTTTAGTGGCAATAGAAATGAGTATACAGCGATAAGAACGTCGGAAGCCGTCAGCCTTCGCAACTTCCGTCCTTATCAGGAGAATATTAATTAGTTGAAAAAGCTATTTACTTGTAAAATAACAGTCGGTATGTGTGTTTAGATAGAAGCAAATATGTACGTAGAACCGATCGGTAAAAATTATGAAAGCTGTCACCTGTCATTTAAGATATGTCAACTGTCACCTGTCACTTATGAAACGCTAAAATTAAAATTTAACGTAGGTCACGTGTTCAAAATGGCGTCAGAAGACATGCGTAAAAGTATGGCAGCTGTCACCTGTCATTTAAGACATGTCAACTGTCACCAGTCACGTGTTAAACGTCAAAAAAAAAATTCAACATATGTCACGTGTTCAGGGCGGTGTCCGAAAGCGTTTAAAAAAAGAATGGCGTCGATCGGCCTTTTGGTTCCGGAGATATAGTTTTTTGCTATTAGCGCTCTAATGGCTCAGGTTGGAGAGTTGAAATTTGGATGTAGGATAGTAGATGATGAGATCATTCGATTTATCAAATTATTTTTCAAAAATCTCGACTTTGAGGAAAAAATTAGATTTCAAATTTTTACATCACCCTGTATAGCAAATTTTGGATTAATTATATAAGTTATGAATATTAGGGGGTTTAGTAATAGAAAAATATGTATCAGGTCATTGGAACTAGTAAAAATTAGATCTCAAAATTTTTACATCACCCTGTATAGTTAATTTTCGATGAAAGATATAATTTAGGAATTTTATTTAAGTTAATAACAACTAAACAACTCACGTTAAAATCGCCAATGTTTAAACTGAGTTGTTGAAACACCCCTGTTTAAACAGCCCTGTTCAAACAGCCCTGTTTAAACTACCCTGTTAAAAACACCTCTGTTTAAACAGGGTTGTTTAAACACCCCTGGTTAAACAGTTCTGTTTAAACAGTCGACGGTAGAACTCCCGGTTGATGAAAAGGGGGCTCGAATATGATAAAATTCATGATGGGTATCAAAGAAAAGAGAAAAATTTAAATAAAGTAATAGCGCTATTAGGGTTTCTTAATTCCGAGAGGTAAGGACATTAACAATTAAAGAAAATGAATGATTTAGTTTGAAATTGTTTGCAAGGAAATCAAAACGTATTTACATGTGTTTTAGTGGCAATAGAAATGAGTATACAGCGATAAGAACGTCGGAAGCCGTCAGCCTTCGCAACTTCCGTCCTTATCAGGAGAATATTAATTAGTTGAAAAAGCTATTTACTTGTAAAATAACAGTCGGTATGTGTGTTTAGATAGAAGCAAATATGTACGTAGAACCGATCGGTAAAAATTAAGATTTTAAAATGTTTGAAGAAATAGAATGTATTAATATTATTTAAGTGAATAATAACAGCAAAAAATATGTATTAGTGCCGTGTGTAACTCGGGAAGTTGCGGTTAACATTTCCGGTGATAAGGCTGGTTCGAACGTGGTAATAGCGGAAAGAATTGCAAATTAGGAACCTGATACTGATAAATAAAACACACAATTAGAAATTATGAACTTTATTTTAAGCAGCAAACTGCGTCGTTAACTTGTTAGGACCCGTCAGTTTTCGGCTGATAAGGGAAAGCATAAAAGGGGGAATGTGACAATTTGCAAAGCACAGTCGACGTCTGAAGCTCCGTGTGTGTGTGTATTAAGTTCGTTGCCAGCCAGTCAGAGTGTTCTTTGTTCTTTGTTTTTTTTTGTGTGAAGGAAGTGTACTGTGAAATTTTTGGGTAAGTACCGATTCATATTAGCTTAAAGTTTTGTAGTCTGCATGTATGAACAAAAATGAAATGTCGAATATTTCCAAGAATATTAGTGCCGTTTTGTCAGGGAAAATAAAAATAGTCTATCGATGTGTCTGTCTTACAACCTAGTGCCGTCTTGTCAGGGAAAATCAAAAATAGTCTGTCTATGTGTCGATCTTACAACTTTAGTGTACAAAATTATGATTTTAATTTCGCGTTTAAGTAACAGCATGGAAATCTTCAATTATTTACAGTAATATTAGAATCGGGATCGAGTAATAGAAAAGGATTTTTGTCGGAAACCCTTTTTTATTTTTTAAACTATATAGATTAAGATCAAACATACTTTTTAGAATTAAAAGTCGCTGACAGTGTTCAAAACATTTCTTTTTTCATTAGTTGTTTGCTGTTTAAACGTAGTGACTTTGAGTATTTTTAAAATATTTTACCTTAGCAGTAGAGTGACATAGCTTCCAAACAATAAATCTTTTAAACTAGAACCTAACAAAGCACTCGTAGTCTTCATACATGTAATATTGTTTGAAAAAATTTTAAAGTCGCTGACAGTGTTCAAAACATTTCTTTTTTCACTATATGTTTTTTGTTTAAACGCAGGGACTTATTATTTTTAAAATATTAATTTACCTTAGAAGTAGAGCGACGTAACGCCCAAACAATAAATCTTTGAAACTAGAACCAGACGAAGTAGTCTTTATGCATGTAATAGTGTTTTAAAAAATAATTTCTCTATCGGGTATGTATAAGCGCTAGTTTTGCTTGAAGTTAGGCTAAAACTGGAAATTTAATGAAGGAAAAAATTTATCAAACGGCGAGTAGGGAAAGATGATGTATGTTCGGTTTCCACTCACATCTCGGAGTCACATAATAGTAGGAGTATACCAACAAGGGTTCGGAAACATTGCCCTCAGTCAAAATATTTTATTTTCCAGAAAATGTTTGTGTGCGAATTCTGTAGCCGTGCGTTCACCAGGAAGGACAGCCTCAATCGTCATGGAGATTGCCGCTTAGCAGTCAAGATCTGCGACGTCTGCAGTGGGATTTTCAAGTCGGAGGGGGCTCTTCTTCGCCACCAGAAGGAGAAGCACCCGGCCCCCAAAAGACCAGCGAAGACCACGCAGACATCCATGGCGAAAAGAGCAAGACTCGTTTCGACAGATGGTGAGTAGTTAAAAAGTGAAATTTTCTTTTAAGACTAGAATTGTTTTTAGATAACTTTGATACTAATTATTTTTTCTTATCTCTAGAACCATCTACATCAGCCACGCAGCATTGCACAACATGCCGGATAGATGTCCCAGCGAACCGATGGGGCGGTCATCTAAGGACCCTGGGACATCGGGAGAAATGCTGCGTGATGCAGGAGGAGGAAGGAGTAGAGCTGATAAGAACATCGTTCAGGAGCCGAATTGCGACGTACCGACTGACTTCAAGCCAGGATCCCACCAACGTAAAGCAGTATCTACAACAGCTAAAACAAAAATTCGTCAAGTTGGTGGGAGACATCTGCGCAAAGTATGAACAGCTGAAGGTCGGTCTGGAGCTTTTCGGCCGCTTCCTCCTGCAGTCGAACGAGTCAGAGGAGGTGAAGTCCTTCAACACCAAATACCAGCTGGTGAGCAGGGCTACGGACTTGGAGGAGCTGTTTGAGCAGTTCAGCACTATCCTAGACCGGAAGTATTCAGAATTTATGGAAAAGGATAGTGGTAAGTGTAAAACTATTGCAAATTTTTTTAAAACTTCAATATTTCTTACTAATACCTATTTCTATTGTTACAGGGTGGGCGCTCCAACAACTCCTCCACTTAGAATTAGGTATCAACAAGATCCAGCCTCTAAAGCCATCTTCCTACATCCCGCTGCCAAAGGAGATTGAAGCAAAGAAAGCTGTTCTGAACATCCAGAACACGGATCAAAAATGTTTCATGTGGTCAGTCCTAGCTGCCTTACATCCTTTGGATCGAACTCAACATGCAGAGAGAGTCGCGAACTATCTGCCTTTTGAGAACGAACTGGACTTTACAGGTATAGAATTTCCGATTAAACTTATCGACATCGCTAAGTTTGAGCGACTCAATAATATTTCTATTAATGTCTATGGACTCGAAAGGGTTTTTGACAATGGTAAAAATAGTATTGAAGTCGTGGGTCCCTTATACTTTACAAAATCTCGTAATAGGGAGCGACACGTAAATTTGTTAGTAATCAGTGATGACTATGGAAATAGTCATTACTGCTTAGTAAGAAACATGTCTCGCTTGATCTCAAGTCAATTATCCAAACACAAGGAAGCTAAGTATTTATGTGATGGTTGTTTATCGTATTTTTATTCAGAACAAAAATTAAAGACTCATCAGGAGCACGATTGCGGGCACGTTTTAGCTAAAGTCCCAACGACAAATTTAAAAAAAAATAAATATGGTGAAGAGATTCCCGAGAATATTTTGAAATTTACAAACTTTGAAAAAAAATTAAAAGTACCTTTTGTTGTTTATGCCGATTTCGAAACGATCCTTGAACCCCTGGATACAGAGGAAAATGCGCAGGATCCCGATACGTCATACACGGTGAGAACGCACAAACATGTTCCGTACTCGTTCGGTTACTACATCAAATGTGACTTTGACGATGCTCATTCGATTTACCAAAGTTATAGAGGTCCGGATGCTAACAAAGAATTCGTAAAACGCTTAGAGATTGATTGTAAATCAATCTATAATCGCTTTATGAAGGAAGTAGTACCCATGACACCTATTTCTGCGGAACAAGAGAGGGAGCATCAAGAAGCTAGGGTGTGTCATATTTGCGAAAAGCCATTTGATGTAGCGTTAAACGATCGTGTGCACGAACATAATCATACAGACGGCTCCTATCGAGGTCCCGCGCACTCTGTATGCAACCTAAATTACAAAATCCCTCAATTTATACCCATCTTTTTCCATAACATGTCCAACTTTGACTCCCACCTGTTTGTTAAGGAATTGGCTTCCAACGAAGAAAAGTTGGATGTTATCCCCCAAAACAAGGAAAAGTATATCTCCTTTACTAAACATGTTTTGGTGGATAACATCGAGAACAGAGATGGTAAACAACATCAGGTATTTTTAAAATTACGCTTCCTTGACAGTTTTCGTTTCATGGCCAGCAGTCTCGATAAACTTAGTCAAAATTTAAAACCAGAACAATGTCGAGAAGTGAGAAAATATTTCGCGGAAGAAAATAAGTTTCAGCTTATTCGACAGAAGGGTGTCTTCCCATATAATTACGTGGATAGTTTCGCGAAATTGAATGAGAGTAAACTGCCATCACAGAAAGACTTTTATAACCAACTCAAAAAAGAAGACATCAGTAACGAGGATTACAAGCGTGCTGGGGCTGTATGGAATTTATTTGAATGTAAAACTTTAGGCGAATATTCAGATATTTATTTAAAATCCGATGTTTTATTATTAACAGATGTTTTTGAAAGTTTTAGAGACGTGTGCCTTAACACTTACGGTCTAGATCCTGCGCAGTACTTCACGGCGCCCTCTCTTGCGATGGACGCCGCACTCAAGTCCACATCAATTTGCTTGGAATTACTGACAGATCTAGACATGGTACACTTCTTTAAACACGGTATTCGCGGTGGGGTCAGTCAGTGTAGTGTTAGAAAAGCTTTTGCTAACAATAAATTTATACCTCATTATGACGCTTCCAAACCTACTTCCTACATCATGTATTTGGACGCTACCAACCTCTATGGTGCGGCTATGTCTCAATATTTACCAACGGGGAGTTTTAAGTGGTTGGATGAGACCGAAATTCAAAGTTTAGATTACATGAATGTCGCGAACGATTCTAAAACTGGCTATATATTAGAGGTAGATTTAGAATACCCCGAACAGTTGCATTATTTACACAACGAACTACCCTTTTGTCCACAATCAATAGCTCCACCAGAATCAAAATTCCAAGATATTGAAAAATTAATTCCAAATTTTAAACCTAAAAGTAAATATATAATTCATTACCAAAATTTGCGTCAGGCTTTAGATTATGGGCTTAAGCTCACCAAAATTCATCGCGTTATATCTTTTGACCAATCACCGTGGTTAAAGAAATACATTGACCTAAACACAGCGATGCGCAATCAAGCGCAAAATAAGTTTGAAAAAGACTTTTTTAAACTTATGAACAACGCCGTGTTTGGGAAAACAATGGAAAATGTGGAGAAACGGGTAGATGTTAAACTTGTTTCTCATTGGGAAAATATTGGTAGAAGGTTGGGAGCCGAAGCGTTAATTTCAAAACCTCATTTTAAAGATCGCACTATTTTTAACGAGAACCTGGTAGCTATCCAGATGAAAAAACAAAAAGTCACATATAATAAACCGATTTACGTGGGTTTCAGCATCTTGGAAATATCCAAGACTATTATGTATGACTTTTTGTACGGGTATATTAAGCCAAAATACGGCAACAACGCGGTATTACTCTACACTGACACCGATTCCCTTGTTTTGAAAATTACAACCGAAAATTTCTATAGCGATATGGCACAAAATTTAGATAGATTCGACACGTCTAATTTCTCACAGGAAAATCCACATGATGTTCCTGTAAACCAGTCAATTTTGGGCAAAATGAAAGATGAGTATGCAGGAAAAATCATTTGGGATTTCTACGGTACCGGGGCGAAGGCATATTGTGTAAATGTGGAGGGAAAGTTAACCAAAAAAGCTAAGGGAGTTCCTGACTACGTCACCCAATCCGAACTAACTCTGGACGATTATAGGGAAGCGGTTGACGTAGAAGGAACTCAGATTCATCGTCAGATGAACACTTTCCGTTCGCATTTACACGATATGTATGTCGAACTTAAAAATAAGGTAGCGCTATCACACGCGGACGATAAGCGTTACCTTATTCCCGGTGACTTGGAGAACACGCTTGCTTGGGGTCATAGAGATATTGAAAAGTATAAGGAATCATCGGAAATTCCATGAGCGAAGACTGATCACGGGCAGCTAACTTTCCTTTAATCCCCTTTGGTAGCTAAATGTATGACTTTAGAGGCTGTGATATTAGATTAGGCATATATGTTATTTATTTTATTATTTATTGTATTCATTTATTCCTACCCTATTTATTGTATTAATTTATTTCACCCTAGTCTACCCTATTTATTTACTTTATATGTATATTTTACCTAAGTTTACCGAAGTTTACCCTAGTTTTTTAGTTTTCTATTATTTGTTTATATGTATATTTTACCCAAGTTTACCCTATTTTTTTTTTTGATTTTTATATTGGTTTGTTTATATTATTTTTTTTTAGTTATATTTATATTTACTATTTACAGACCATTGTTCGGTCAGATTTTGTGCTTTTTAACTTATTTTACCAAAGTTTACCTTTTTTTATATTTTTCTATTGTTTATTATTTTACTCTATTTACAGACCACTGTTCGGTCACATTTTGTGTTTTTTTTTTCACTTTTTTTACACTTTAATAAATTTTTGTGTTTATATTGGTGTTTTATTTCCTTAGTTAGAACAAAGAAAAACAAATTAACGTTAGACTATTTATTTAGTAACAGTATAATATTCAATATTAAGCTTATACAATTCATAAACATGTTTTGCAAATAGGTGTATTAGCTTCTCGGTCCATCGAAATAGATACTTGTCTGTTGTGGCATCTTCAAACTTGAGACTTCTCTTCTCACCATTGCGATGAAACACTAGCGTGTACTGTCCAATTATCATAAATATATCTACCCAATGGGTATTGAAACAATCAAAAGTGCTTAAAAATTCTTCAAATTCCTCACTAGAGAAAGAAATTTTGCCATAACCAATAGTATCCAAAATTACTTGTTTGCGTTCCTCTTCGGACGTAGTAAAAATGACAGTTATAAAGTCATCAATCTCGTAAACTCGGTTCGGCTTAG
Organism: Philopedon plagiatum; assembly: GCA_963971165.1. Taxonomy (NCBI): domain Eukaryota; kingdom Metazoa; phylum Arthropoda; class Insecta; order Coleoptera; family Curculionidae; genus Philopedon; species Philopedon plagiatum. Next base: position 101,738 of record CAXARB010000047.1, on the reverse strand, counting down.
TCTTAAGAACTACCGCTGGAACATCAGGACATCTAGAGGACGATTCAAACACCTTATCCCAGCCGGAAGAGGAGGAGGAGGAGGAGGCCGCCATTGGTAAGTTGAAATGGTAAGTTTCGAAAACAATCTAACCACAGATTTATATTCTTGGTAAAACTTAATATCTCTTTTCAGCTTGCGTATTTTTTTCAAATGCTCGTCTAATCTAACTGACAAGTCGACTGTCTTTGTCATAAGCTCGAGACTAAATGATCAAATTTCTCAAGGGGGGGCCTAATAATATAGGATAAAATTAAACAGGGAATACAGTTTAACTTCTTTATTTAGGTAAAAAATCATAAATATATTCATACAGGATTTTTGAATTCTCAGCACTACAAATACAATATTCTAAAGCATGATAAGAACAAGTGGTTTTACTTAGAGCTAATTTCGGTACAGCAACACTGTCCCCAGTAAATTCTAAATTAACAATATCGGGTATATGCTTAAGATATTTCATCGTGGAAAAAGTTTCCAGTAAGAAGGTCTTCTTTACATGCCCCTTCACATAGATAACATCAACATCCCGTAGATCGTTGTAGATAATGCGGTGAAGTTCATTGTAATCGGTTTCGCCGGAATTGTAGTATAAACCATGTCGGTTCCCATATAGAAACATCACTTGCTTCTGGCAATCATAGGACAGCTCATAAAACGGCTTAACGGGGTTGAAAAGATAGTTCCGTATTTGCTTTCCATCGTAAATAGCCAATTCTTTAGCTTAAAATTCTGGAACGCTGAATCCCTGAACGTCAACCACAACAAACTTCATCGTGTTGAGCGGGTTGAATAGTAACTGATTACAACAGATCACGTACTTGACCTGTTAAAGCCTGATACTCGAGCACTCGATCATGAATAATTATACAAAAGGCACGGGATTAAATATTTGGTTACAAGAACAATATATCTAGTTATCCAATTGCATGATGATTGTGCGGCAATCATAGATAACCCCACTAAATTTCGGCGATAAAACGCAAAATTGTCATTAGGGTTCCAGTCATTAGTGACCCAATTTTGTAACGGGGATACTAAAGACAGATTGGGGTCCTAGTGACAATTTCTGTTCTATTTCAAAAATGAATGGCGAAACTAACTCAAAATGTCAACTAGACGTTGCTTCATTAGTGAGAAAGCTAAAAATAATGAAAAAAATGCTTATGAGAAAAGAAAAAAACTCGAGCGGCAAGAATATGAAGAAAAGAAAAAGAGGGAAAGGCAGCGATATTCTGACAAGAACAGATTAAGAGGTATGGTAAAGCACGAAGACATCGACCATGCTTTAGTGGAGACATCTTCTAGTAGCAAAAATTAAGAAAAAAGGAAAAACATCCAATTTCTATAATTGCTAATGCCTTTCCATCTCTGAATTAAGAAACTATACTAGTACCATTAATTTATTTAAAATTTTCTCTTTTATTTGATACCCAACACGTCGTTTATCATATTAGAGCCCTTTTAGTCACCCTATCTTCGGAGGGTGGTTTAAATTTCTACAAATATACACGGTGTACACGTGACAAGTGACAAGTGACAGCTGATATACTTTTACTTATATCTTAAGACGTCATCTTTAGCACGTGACCTATTTTATCCAATTCTTTTCAGGCATTAAGGCAATGTACTTAATAAGCGATAACTCAGGAACGAGTTGATCGATTGACTTCGGGTTTTTTCCAAACGAAATATTAAGTTTCACATTTAACAAATGACAAGTCTCAAATCGTTAGTTGAAGGTAAACAGAACCCCTAATACTGGTTTCGACTAACTCCTTCTTCGTTGTTGACGCGACTACTTTTTACTATTTCAGCCATGCTTCTCGCTTGACGGTTTGGAGTTGTTGTTTATACTGGTAGAAAAAAGTCATGAGGTATAAAGAACTATTTATTTCGCTCTATACTTTTACATTATTTGTTATAATATTACTTAGTAAATCTTTGAGTTGTTCTAAAAGCCCTATATTAGGACATTTAATACCAAAGAAATTAAGATTCATCTTTCCTGAACTAACAAGGCTGTTGGTAAATTCATTATATTCGAAATACATACCGTTTTGAAGGAAGTATAAACGACCATTTGTGTATCGAAATACGCCATCTACTCGAGCAGGAACGCCCGGAAAAAGTTCTGATATTAGGTGTGTTTCTTTCGGTCTAAAGCTACATTCATCCATGCCCCATACCACAAAGTTATTGATAAACAAATAGGTTCGTCCCTTATTAGTGTTAACTGCTGCAGAAATTATCGTTTTATCACCTTTTCTAGCAAGCATATTAATATTTTCCGAGCGTATTAATTTAAAGGTTCCATATTCAAAAAAGTAAATTGTATCACCCACAATGGTAACAATTTCGCCATTGGGTCTTTCATAAATAGCTGTAATGTTTTCTAAATCTTTTGGCAAGAATGACAAGTAATCAGTTATCAGGAAAGGCTTGTTATTAATTTCTTTGTTATTTAAATTCAGCATCCACACATATTTTTCATAAAATATGTACAACTTATTTTTTACCACTAAAAATGTGTTAAGTGTTTTCAAATTTAAATCACATAACTCTGGTCGTATCGCGATTTTCTGCGTTGTTGTTTGCAGACTCGGAGTTTTTTCCGTTGGTTCCAGTGGCGGCACAGGCTTTTTTTCTGTTGGTTTCATACTTGGTGGTGGTGGTACCGGTTTTTCCGTTGGTTTCGTACGTGGCGCCAATGGTTTTTCTGTTGGTTTCGTACGTGGTGGAACAGATTTTTCCGTTGGTTTCGTACGTGGTGGTGAAGGTTTTTCTGTAGACGACACCAAAGGTGTCTTTGCAGGTATGGGATTCGGTAGAGATGGTATAGGACTTGTGATTGGTCCATAGAGTTGTTGTATGCCAAATATATCATCCGTAGATAGGTTATTGCGTTCTTGGTACCATGGAAGCATAATCGCATCCGGATCCATTGAGTGCTCTAAGCCTAGAGCATGACCAATTTCATGTACCATTACCCCCAATAAATTGTAGTGTGTGTTATCAAAAATTGTTGTCATAAAACTCCATGGAATGAGATTATTTAAATGAATTTCTACATTACTGCCACCGTCGGGGAAATAAGCATGTCCTAACACTGGCTTGGATAGCTCGAATGGACAGGAGCTATTTTCATTTGTCATTGAGTGGTTTGCGTACTCAAAGGCGATAGTTATGTTTGCATCCTTCTGTTCTGTCCGGGTAAAGCGAAGGTTGGATGCTGCTTCCCAGATCCCAAAGGCATCCGTTGCTGCTCTCCGATATGGATAACGAGATGTAGCATATGTTGGAGGATAAATATTCCATGTTAAATCTGTGCTAGACCACTTTGTAGGGTGTGTTTGAAACTGCGCTATATCTATAACGCCACATCGGGGTTTACGCATCAGGTTTATAGTTTTTTCGTTTAAAGTTCCATCTGCGGGCAACTCATAGCTTTCTTGGAATTGTTTCAAACCTTGAGATATTGCCATCAAAGAGTTGCTGGTATTCGTGTTGTTAAGGTACCCATATTGCACTAAATATTTCCATGCCTCTGCTTGAGTGAACGGTTCTTCTTCTGATTTTAACTCATATTCGTCATATTTAACTTCATCTGTAGTAGTAGGTATTCCTTCTTCTTCGCCTGATGTTGATTCTGCGTGTACAGTACTCCCAAGCACTAGGGTTAATATTATTAACAGCTCCATCTTGCAAAAAGGCTAAACTAATAAGTCCGTCTTGTTGAAAGGTGTATCTTGGACTGATTATTTTAGAGTAAGTGATGCATATTTCTAACAACTAAAACACAAACTATTTTAATAAAATTCTATTACACCAAGTTTTTCAAGTTCTTTCAGAATCGATATTATTTTTCCAAGGTTATTATTGTTTTCAGTCTTTTCTGCTTCTAAATATTTTAACTTATCAACTAACTCATTCACATCCTCGTACTTTAATATTTCTTCCTTCCATGGATATTCTTCTTTATTTCCAAGTTCTCCAAGTAGAACCTTCTCTTTTGGCATTTTCGAGACTGTTGGTAAATTCTTTAAATTGGATGTACAACTTCTCTGAGGTGGAAATAGTTTTGATACAATGTGTTTATATTTCCAACTCCCGCTTGAGCTGGTGTGTGCGTTTCGATAGAATCCCCGCCGATGGGCACTGGTTAGTAAGAGTAGTTCCTTGTAATCCGCTAACTCGTTCTCCGTATATTCTTCCGGCTTCTTTTCGGTTAATAACTTTAACAGACCATCTGATAGAGGATATTTTTCATTCTCAATCAATAAAATGTTATCGTCAAATTCAACCGGTGTGTTTCCAATAAGCCACTTTAATCCATCTGCGCGAAAACCAAACACGTTTTCACCGGTCATTGCTGCTAGTTTTAATTTAATTTTACGACTTGCCATCTTTATCGCTATGACGTATGCGGTACTAATGGGGGATGCTAACAGATGTTAATGCCTTTATTTGTACACAACGACCACACTACACCCACACAACGCCAACACAACGTCTACACTACGCCTACACAACACCAACACAGCGCAAAACACCTACACAACAAGAAGACAAACGTCCCACAACCATAACACAAACGCAACACGACGTTGTTGAGAATGGGGGCTCTACTTAAGTTACAAATTTCACCTGTGCCATTCCCACGCCCCCCTGCATGCGTTTACGTATATGATCGACATCCTCGTAGATTAATGTATGCATTAAGATTTCGGAACCAAATCGGTGTTAAGCATGTCTGAATTTGTGTAAGTACCGCCTCGATGCCAGTTTTGGTAAACCCCATCACTAAATCTCCTCGTTTAGACAATCGGACCCTATCCGAGCCCCCATAGAACGCTACTGCCATCTTTCAGATAACCAATAAATAAACCCTGTTTCTAGCAGCTTTGTTTATTGGTGATCTGGTTCTCCACAAGCAGGTTAATAAAATCACACATAAATACAAATAATGCAAACTTTTTATTTCATACATCTAGCTACATTTCTATGGATAATTTTTCTAAGAGTTTTAAGTTTATCGGGAGCGTTGTAAAAGTATTGACGTGTTGTGCTTGTTCTCTGGAACTGATTAAACATATCCAACATGACTGCTGTCTCCATATCTGTGTCTATGCTAGGCTCTTCTTTGTACACATACTTCGTAAGGTCCACGGATGGCATTATATGTTTTATAACTTTGCGGGTGGGATCGTAAATTTCTCCTTCAAAGACGTTCCAAAAATGAGTGATGCCTCCTAGTTCCCCATAGAAAAGCTTTCCGCATTTTGGCTCTACATGTACATTATATTTTTTAGCAAGTTCCCAAACCATTAAAGTTGAAGGTAAACAGGACCCACAATACAGGTTTCTACTAAATACTTCTTCAATGTTGGCAAGAATAATTTTTAATATTTCTGCCATGTTAATTGTCTGCCGGTTAGCGGTATACTAACCATTTCTTATACGCTCTTCTATTTAGATTGCAAATTTCATCTACATCGCTCCCTTCTTCGTTCTCGTAGCTTACAGTATGTAATAAGATTTACGAATCAAATATACATTCTTATTTATAGAATTCAATTACTCCAAGTTGTTCCAATTCATGCAAAATGCTCCAACTCTCGTTCATGTTATTATTGTTGCCAACCTGATTGGAAGCGTCTAGCTTTTTTAACCTATCAACCAGCTCATTTACGTCATCATAGTAGACATATTCTTTGGGTTTTTCGTTGTATTCCATTAATGCTTGACCCAATTTTGATGGTGTCGGCTTCGACCTTGTTGGGATTCTTGTTGTACTTGGAGGTGTTTTTGTCGATTTCGTTCTAAGTTTCGAAACTTCTGCCGACACTGAGAGTAATGGTTTAACAATATTTTTATATTTGTCAGATCTATTTCCTTTTAACTAGCCACTATCCTTCGGGTAAAGGTTTGTTCGTAAAAGAATATCTTTGTATTGTTCCTCATCTTCTTTTCTGTGATAAAAAGGTTTAAAAAAAAACACAGACGATCGTAGAGCCCATGAGTTCTTCGGTATTCAATATCACCCACTTGGATATCGCTATTTTTCAAAAACAATCAACCTGTAGCTCTCCCCGTTTCCATGTATCAGTTTCGATATCCTGCTTAAGACCCTGTGTGAGATCACTATCAGCTAACTCTCCAATATTTCGATATGTCTTCTAGAACAATTTTCGGATCTTGATTGATAAAGTTTGAGTTTGAGTGTCTGTAGATTGTTTCTCTATTAGCAAGTACGACTACGAATTACTGTTTCCAGAAACAAGCCCTATTTCTTAGTTGTTCCATAGCTGTTCAGGAGTTGGTTTCCGAAACAGGGTATGTTTTTAGATGTTAAGTGGTTGGGTGGTTAAGTGGTTGGGCAGTTAGACGTTTAACTGGTTCCCTGAAACAGGGGGCTTGTTTCGTAGTAGTTGTTTTTCGATGGTTCCTAGTTATTTCCCATAGCTGTTCAGGAGTTGTTTTCGGGAACAGAAGTCTGTTTTTTAGTTGTTTTCAGAACCCGGATCTGTTTTAGCAGTTAAGTAGTTAAGCAGTTAGGCGTTTAAGTAGTTTCCTGAACCAGGATCTGTTTCTTCGTTGTTTTCAGCTGTTTCCTAGTTGTTTCCAGAACCAGGAGGTTATTTCTTAGTTGTTTTCCTAAACCTGGTATGTTTTTAGCTGTTTTTCGCTGTTCTTTCAGACGTCGAGTGTTATACTGAATCTTGAGGGTTTAGGGTTTGATATGAGTATCAAACTTGTTGTGTACTGTTGTATAAGTCCTATTGACGGCTTTCTGTCAAAAGAAAATCGTCTATATCTACGTATGCAATTATTAAAGATCTTTGAACGAAATTTTTATGTGGAATTCAGTCCGAAAGGGGGAATGTACTGGATGCTTATTTTTTTTCGCAGATAAATGTCTGCTTCTTCGTAGCATCATTAGTACCCATATATTTTTGAAGAAAATAGTCTGTATGTTGTTTATATGTTGGACAGTTAGACGTTTAAGTGGCTCCCTGAAACAGGGGGGGATCTGTTTTTAGCTGTTTTTCTAGAAACAGGGTCTGTTTTTTTTTCGCTGTTTTTTCGGAACAGGGCCTGTTTAGCTGTTTTTTCCCGAACTGGGTTTGTTTTTCGCTGTTTTTCCCGACCCGGGTCTGTTTATATTTTGTCTCTCTTTTTTTCTATCTCTTTCTCCGTTTTGACTAGCCCTAGTATACATCCACGGGTATTTTCGTACTTACAAAGTATATCTTTCATAGTTTTTGGCTTCTTTTCCTACGATTTCAACGAGTCTCTCTCTCTCTCTCTCACACACATTCGGAATCCTTCCCTTCCTACCGTTAGAGCACTTATCTGAAAGTCGTATTTTAGCCCCAAAGACCTGCATCGATGATCTTCGTCGAGAATTTCGAAAAGTTTTTCCGTCCGTCGCAACATCTTTTCCTCGTACTAATTCTACCCTACCCCATCTTTATCCGAAACTCTGAACCGTATTTCTAGTTTACTTGTATTCCTAGTCCTAACTTGTTTACTATTATTCACTAATTTTGTATATAAATTTGCTCAATATGGATGTCTTGTGGTTAAATCACCAATTTTTGTAATTGCTGGTTTTCCTACATATTCATACCTCAAAAAACACGTCTAAATTAACCTTACCTCGTGCTGAGTCATTTTAGCTCGCTTGAGTTGGGAATTTTCCACTAATGATGCAATCTTTCTCTTATGTACTATTGTTTTAGGCTCTTTTAACTTGATATAATCATCCGACAGATAATATTTTAACAATAAAATAAAGTTAATAATTTCTAACACCCCTCTTTATACAGCCCTGTTTAAACAGAGGTGTTTTTTAAACAGGGCTGTTTAAACAGAGCTGTTTAAAAAGAGATATTTAAACAGGGGTGTTTAAACCGCCTAGTTTAAACAGAGGTGTATTTAAACAGGGTAGTTTAAACAGGGTTGTTTAAACAGAGCTGTTTAAACAGGGTAGTTTAAACAGGGTTGTTTAAACAGAGCTGTTTAAACAGGGTAGTTTAAACAGGACTGTTTAAACAGAGCTGTTTAAACAGGGGTGTTTAAACAGCTCAGTTTAAACATTGGTGATTTTAACATGGGTTGTTATTAACTTAAATAATATTCCTAAATTATATATTTCACCGAAAATTTCGTATACAGAGTGATGCGAAAAATTTAAAAATATTATTTTTACTATCAGTCAAGATTTTTGACAAATAATTTCAAAGGCAATGTCTGTACTGCCTAGAAAAGTATCATTTTTACACGTAAATCTCCATAAGAAAATTCAAGGTTCGATTTGCATTTTTCTAACCATTTTAAGGCGTGGCACTTTTCGGACACCGTTCAGTCCACCGTCGTGTTAGATGAGTTGGGGTAGAATATTAAGGATATTTTTTAGAGGGGAAGGTGATTAGTAGATAAGAAATTACTATGAATTAATTAGCTGATTAAAAAAAATGATAAGAGTTAATGGGATAATAGTATTAGAAATAATATTAATACATTCTATTTCTTCACACATTTTAAAATCTTAATTTTTACCGATCGGTTCTACGTACATATTTGCTTCTATCTAAACACACATACCGACTGTTATTTTACAAGTAAATAGCTTTTTCAACTAATTAATATTCTCCTGATAAGGACGGAAGTTGCGAAGGCTGACGGCTTCCGACGTTCTTATCGCTGTATATTCCTTTCTATTGCCACTAAAACACATGTAAATACGTTTTGATTTCCTTGCAAACAATTTCAAACTAAATCATTAATTTTCTTTAATTGTTAATGCCCTTACCTCTCGGAATTAAGAAACCCTAATAGCGCTATTACTTTATTTAAATTTTTCTCTTTTCTTTGATACCCATCATGAATTTTATCATATTCGAACCCCCTTTTCATCGACCGGGAGTTCTACCGTCGACTGTTTAAACAGAACTGTTTAAACAGGGGTGTTTAAACAACCCTGTTTAAACAGAGGTGTTTTTAACAGGGTAGTTTAAACAGGGCTGTTTGAACAGGGCTGTTTAAACAGGGGTGTTTCAACAACTCAGTTTAAACATTGACGATTTTAACGTGAGTTGTTTAGTTGTTATTAACTTAAATAAAATTCCTAAATTATATCTTTCATCGAAAATTAACTATACAGGGTGATGTAAAAATTTTGAGATCTAATTTTTACTAGTTCCAATGACCTGATACATATTTTTCTATTACTAAATCCCCCTAATATTCATAACTTATATAATTAATCCAAAATTTGCTATACAGGGTGATGTAAAAATTTGAAATCTAATTTTTTCCTCAAAGTCGAGATTTTTGAAAAATAATTTCACTAATCGAATGATCTCATCATCTACTATCCTACATCCAAATTTCAACTCTCCAACCTGAGCCATTAGAGCGCTAATAGCAAAAAACTATATCTCCGGAACCAAAAGGCCGATCGACGCCATTCTTTTTTTAAACGCTTTCGGACACCGCCCTGAACACGTGACATATGTTGAATTTTTTTTTTGACGTTTAACACGTGACTGGTGACAGTTGACATGTCTTAAATGACAGGTGACAGCTGCCATACTTTTACACATGTCTTCTGACGCCATTTTGAACACGTGACCTACGTTAAATTTTAATTTTGGCGTTTCATAAGTGACAGGTGACAGTTGACATATCTTAAATGACAGGTGACAGCTGACATGCTTTTACACATGTCTTATGACGTCATTCTGAATACGTGACGTATGTCAGTTTTTTATTTTAACGTTTCATAAGTGACAGGTGACAGTTGACAGATCTTAAATGACAGGTGACAGCTGACATGCTTTTACACATGTCTTATGACGTCATCCTTCATACGTGACGTATGTCAAATTTTAATTTTGACATTTGACAAGTGACAGGTGACAGTTGACAGGTGACATTTGACAGCTGCGCGCGCAGGTTGGGTTTGCTGACGTAAGATCCAGTGACGTAGACTTCGATGACGTACTTAAAATTTGCGCATGCGCAAAGGTGGCCGAGATATGACGTCATAGATCACAAGATAAGATCCCGCCGGCGGGCGGTGGGGGGTGAACATATCATCTATAACTACTCACAAGTAATATAAAACAAACTTTTATTTCTAATTTTGATGGTTTTTAATAAAGCTACACTACAAAAAACAAAGGACCTCCTTAATATCAATATTATTAACATATTTTTTGTTTCCCTTTTTACCTATTTAAATCTATATTTTTGCTGGGATCGAGCTGCCTGAAGTAACTTTTTGTCGGTTTTAACCAGATCCAAAAAAGCCTGGCACGTTAAATTAAAATTAAGTGTTACTTGTATTTCGGATTTTACTTGCGATATACTTAGTCGGTTTCTTTCATTGGTCCACAATGCCTCCATATTGCTAAAAACACGTTCGCATAAAGCATTCCCGACAGGAATTGACATTATATAGGACAATAACTTATACATTTCATTTAAGTTTTCAGAATTAACATTAAAAATATGAATCCACTTTTCCATTATACTTTTTTCTGAAAAAGTTTCAATATTCTTAATTTTTTCATTAATTAATATATAATCATCATATAATTTTTCTTGGTCTATATCTATTTCTATTAAGTTTAACATCAGTTGCATTTCCTGCCATTTTAGCACACTATCTTTAAATTCTAAACAAGATAAGCTAGCAAGAAAATCATTATTAAAATCATAACATTTCGTCAAATAGTTTAGGCACCTTTCTAAAAAGCAATTTGCCTGTTTTTAAATTGCAGCTTTTTATTATCTGTCATTTTTCTAATAATTCTGTTGGCAGAATTCCCATAGAATTTATCGGATAATCTCTCTGTTCCAAAATATTTTTTAAATTGTTCATTATAGAATGCAGTTCTATTACAGATGTTTCATTATTTTCTAATTTTAGTATGTTATTTTGGAAATTACCAAGACATTCTGAATAAAGTAAAGTAACGCAAGAACAACTGAATCTTCTTCATCAACATTAAAGAATTCCCAAATTATTTTAGAACAGTTCTCCTCACCTTCAGATAAAAAATAAGATTTAATCGCAGGCCAGTTTAATAATAGCCTATCTATTGCTGGCAGTAAAGATAGCCATCTAGTTACAACATGACGCAACAAGTCCTTATACTCTAAGTCCACAAATTCAAAAGAACTTTTTAAGGTATGAACACGTTTAGCTGAAGTGGAAAATTCATTATATAACTTAATAACGAAACTATCGATATCAAGATTTAGTCCTTTGCTAGCAAACTTTATTGTATTATGTAAAATGTGACACTTACAATTGCTAGCAATTAGTTTATTGTTTTTTTTAGATTTTGGAAGACTGAACAGCGAACACCAAAATTTACGGACGCATTATCACCACTATAACTAGTAACATGATTAAAATTTAAATTATTACCTTGTAATATTTTAATTATTTGGTTAGAAATAGCGTCGCTTGTTTCATTTGAGTCCTCATAAAAGTTTAAAACCCCACGAACAACTCCTTTACTTCTTGAAAAAAACTGCACGCATAAGGGAAACAGCTTCACATTTCCTCTATTTGAGGCATCGGACGCAATTGAAAAATATATTGATTTATTTAAATTTTCCACTAGAAGTTCTTGAGACTTGGAGCCAAAACACCTTCCACGATACTTGCAGCTTTAGACCTTCCACATGAGATTTTGGGCAAAATTTTTGAATCAGTTACTAACTTGGGTTGCAATTTATTATGACAATCCTGAGCATTGTAGCTTATTTGATGTCTCACAGAATGGTACGTGTTCACTACTTCAATTAGAGTAACTTCATCCTCTTCTTTGGATAATTTCTTCACAAAAAAAATGCTTAATGATTTTGATGATTTTAAATTACGTATGTTGTTTTTATGTTTTTGTGACATGCAATGGGCTTCAGCAGCTCTTTTGCCCTCAAATTTTACAGTAAAACATACATTACATAACTTACATATACTACCATGATCATCATCTACTTTCTTGATATGTTCAAAAAGATTTTCCCATTCTAAATTAAAAGTGCAATAACGTTTACTTTTCTTTATTTTTTTTGGTGGGCTTTCAGGAGGATTTGATTCGTTTGTAGAGTTGTTTTCTTTTTCTTCCATGATGAGTAGATACTTTAACTTTTGTCAACCAAACCAAAACTATTAAATAAAGAAAAAATTAATAAAATAAATATATGTTTCAAACAAATGCAATTACCTACCTAAATAGAGTTCGCATACGTACTCTATGCTCTACGTAAGAGCGGAGCAAATATACTAACAGCAAACTGCATCTTAATTAGATTAGAACTAAAACGAAAACCACTGATGATAACTGAAACTGTTTTAAAAACGCGCGAAGACATTTATTTTGCATGGATATGGGATGTGTGCAATAATAAGATATCTTTATCTAATTCCTTACACCAGACGAGGTAAAGAAGGATACAACATCAATCGGCGTTTAAATTCAGCTCAATCGTGATTGGACCCCGAACGACCGAATTCAATGACGACGACGAGGACGATCGATGTTGCCGTTTTTACTAAAATTTCTGAAATTTTAACAAAATATTTTAAGTTTGAGCAAATCCGGGATTTTATGCGTCCCGGCAAGGAAAAAAAACCGCCTGGACTTAATGTCAAATTCCTGGTCAATCCCGGTGGAACCGGGACGGTTGGGAACCCTACTCAGCCCTGGCTACGGTCTAGCATACGTGGCCTGTAATACAATTATGTATTTCTGGAAATATGGCAAAACCCACAATTTTCTAATCTTCCCTTATTTTTTGTTACCTATTTGCTGTAGGTATATACCAATTAAATAATTGTCAAGGGCTAATAAATTTAAATATCTGCTTTATGTATGATGTTAATACTTTATTGTATTTAAAGCACCTACCCTAGATCTACAAAAGAGATGGTCATAAACTCATTAGATAGGCTTAAATTTTACATTCCTTTTCAGGTAGGTAGGTAAAGTGATGATTATATTATACCTATGGGTTGTACCACACCAAACAATGGTTCTTAAAGACGAGTAAAGTAATATGTTAGGGTAAATCAAGAGTTGCAAACAAAGACACAAAATACATTTCATAGTATCCCTGTCATTTACTGTAGGAAGGAGATATATTCAGATTTTAACTATACCTACCTACATAAAATATATGGCTTTTTATATGTAAAATCCAGTAGCGTAGCCCGGTGAAGACACGAGAATACCATTTTTCATAAATTTAAATTTTTTTGAAATTTCGTTTTCCAAATAATAATTTGTGAAAGGAAAATCTTGCAAATTTTATAAAGTAAACTTTTTCGAATAAAAGAGCATTAGTTTGCATAATTTTTTTTAAATACCTATTTTTTAACATGTCTTTCCAACCCATATAAACCAACCCAAAAATGTAAATCGCCAAGGATAGGCCTCATAATTTTGTTTTTACCTATACTAAGTGAATAGGTAGTACATATGTAAGGATTCACTTCTAGTTTTTCAATCGCCAATTGTTTGTACAAAATTTGCATTAAAACATTTTCCAATAACAACCTTGCTGTCAAAAGTTATGCACCTTCACGAAATTGTTCTTTCAGAAAAAAAATTCTTACAGATTAATATTTCAACAAAGAGTAATGAATATTTCGTGCGAGCTAAACATCTTGCCCCCGCCGCCCAATCTTTTTCTGGTTACGCCACTGGTCGTTTTGTTATAATATGGGGATCATTTTATTATTAGTCGAGGCAATGAAGCACTCAACCTCGGAATTTTTTGCACTAAGACGGATCGGAATGCTGCTTTTTGCATTCGCTTCCAAAAATTATTTATAAGAAATGTATCTCTACTTTGTATCTTATACAAACCGGAAATTGCATTGCTGCAGTCAAAAATGCATTCAAAAAATGCATTTTTTTAAGTCGCTTTAAGAAAATTAAATAACTTTGTTAATAAGACTCAGAATTGGCTCAAACCGGGATCGCGGAGGTTTTTACAACAATTTTGGTGCCAACAAATAACAATTTATTCAACTCTTCATTTAATAATATATGCTGAATTTGCATTAATACAAATTCCCCCGACTCTAGTTGCTGACAGCAAAGAATCATTTTTGCTTTATAAATAATATTTCTATATGTCGCTTCTAGCGAGATAAATTTAAAGTCTAAATGTAAATAATTCTGTAAGATTTTTATTAAAGATTTTGAGTAATTATTAATAACAATATTTTCGACCTCAACACATTTAATACTGTTGTTGTACAATAAATCAAAATTTTGAGAATAATTTAAGGCTTGTAGCAACTGATGCTTTTCTGACATTGTTTTTAAAAGGTTAACAAAGTTTTGAGAATGAAGCACAATATTTTTAAAATACCTATGTTATGTTACTGAAGTTTGCCTCGATGCAGCATCAAACGGAGCGGGAGCCGTCGACGTACTAACTTCTAGATAACGACAATAATGAATTATATTTGTATACTTTAATTTATGTATTATAACTTAACGTTAAGGCCTTTAATGTATTAAGAAGTTATAACAAAAACTGTAAAGAATATTTCCTAAACCTTAAATATGTTATAACGTTTCGAAGCGGGTCCGGGAAGGTGCGAGTGCAGTATTATAGAAAACCCGAAGATCACATTTGCCCACTTTTCTCAAAAATAAGGAAAAAGTACCTCTTTTTTATTTTTTAAAATCCAAGGTAATCCTAAAAGACAGAAGAGAAAAAATTTTGAGCCATTTAAAAGTTATGGAACACTTCGATGCAGGACCGGGAATGCGCGAATGTAATATTATGAAAACACGTAAGAGATCACATTTTCCCACTTTCCTCAAAAATAAGGAAAAAGTACCTCTTCTTTATTTTTTAAAATCAAAGGTAATCCTAAAAGACAAAAGAGAAAAAATTTTGAGCCATTTAAAAGTTATGGAACACTTCGATGCAGAACCGGGAAGGCGCGAATGCAATATTATAGAAAACACGTAAGAGATCACATCTTCCCACTTTTCTCAAAAATAAGGAAAAAGTACCTCTTTTTTATTTTTTAAAATCAAAGGTAATCCTAAAAGACACAAGAGAAAAAATTTTGAGCCATTTAAAAGTTATGGAACACTTCGATGCAGGACCGGGAATGCGCGAATGCAATATTATAGAAAACACGTAAGGGATCACATTTTCCCACTTTTCTCAAAAATAAGGAAAAAGTACCTCTTTTTTATTTTTTAAAATCAAAGGTAATCCTAAAAGACAGAAGAGAAAAAATTTTGAGCCATTTAAAAGTTATGGAACACTTCGATGCAGGACCGGGAAGGCGCGAATGCAATATTATAGAAAACACGTAAGAGATCACATTTTCCCACTTTTCTCAAAAATAAGGAAAAAATACCTCTTTTTTATTTTTCAAAATCAAAGGAAATCCTAAAAGACAGAAGAGAAAAAATTTTGAGCCATTTAAAAGTTATGGAACACTTCGATGCAGGACCGGGAAGGCGCGAATGCAATATTATAGAAAACACGTAAGAGATCACATTTTCCCACTTTTCTCAAAAATAAGGAAAAAGTACCTCTTTTTTATTTTTCAAAATCAAAGGTAATCCTAAAAGACAGAAGAGAAAAAATTTTGAGCCATTTAAAAGTTATGGAACACTTCGATGCAGGACCGGGAATGCGCGAATGCAATATTATGAAAACACGTAAGAGATCACATTTTCCCACTTTCCTCAAAAATAAGGAAAAAGTACCTCTTTTTTATTTTTTAAAATCAAAGGTAATCCTAAAAGACACAAGAGAAAAAATTTTGAGCCATTTAAAAGTTATGGAACACTTCGATGCAGGACCGGGAAGGCGTGAATGCAATATTATAGAAAACACGTAATAGATCACATTTTCCCACTTTTCTCAAAAATAAGGAAAAAGTACCTCTTTTTTATTTTTCAAAATCAAAGGTAATCCTAAAAGACAGAAGAGAAAAAATTTTGAGCAATTTAAAAGTTATGGAACACTTCGATGCAGGACCGGGAAGGCGCGAATGCAATATTATAGAAAACACGTAAGAGATCACATTTTCCCACTTTTCTCAAAAATAAGGAAAAAGTACTTCTTTTTTATTTTTTAAAATCAAAGGTAATCCTAAAAGACACAAGGGAAAAAATTTTGAGCCATTTAAAAGTTATGGAACACTTCGATGCAGGACCGGGAAAGCGCGAATGCAATATTATAGAAAACACGTAAGAGATCACATTTTCCCACTTTTCTCAAAAATAAGGAAAAAGTACCTCTTTTTGATTTTTCAAAATCAAAGGTAATCCTAAAAGACAGAAGAGAAAAAATTTTGAGCCATTTAAAAGTTATGGAACACTTCGATGCAGGACCGGGAAGGCGCGAATGCAATATTATAGAAAACACGTAAGAGATCACATTTTCCCACTTTTCTGAAAAATAAGGAAAAAGTACCTCTTTTTTATTTTTTAAAATCAAAGGTAATCCTAAAAGACACAAGAGAAAAAATTTTGAGCCATTTAAAAGTTATGGAACACTTCGATGCAGGACCGGGAAGGCGCGAATGCAATATTATAGAAAACACGTAAGAGATCACATTTTCCCACTTTCCTCAAAAATAAGGAAAAAGTACCTCTTTTTTATTTTTTAAAATCAAAGGTAATCCTAAAAGACACAAGAGAAAAAATTTTGAGCCATTTAAAAGTTATGGAACACTTCGATGCAGGACCGGGAATGCGCGAATGCAATATTATAGAAAACACGTAAGAGATCACATTTTCCCACTTTTCTCAAAAATAAGGAAAAAGTACCTCTTTTTTATTTTTTAAAATGAAAGGTAATCCTAAAAGACACAAGAGAAAAAATTTTGAGCCATTTAAAACTTATGGAACACTTCGATGCAGGACCGGGAAGGCGCGAATGCAATATTATAGAAAACACGTAAGAGATCACATTTTCCCACTTTCCTCAAAAATAAGGAAAAAGTACCTCTTTTTTATTTTTTAAAATCAAAGGTAATCCTAAAAGACAGAAGAGAAAAAAATTTGAGCCATTTAAAAGTTATGGAACACTTCGATGCAGGACCGGGAATGCGCGAATGCAATATTATAGAAAACACGTAAGAGATCACATTTTCCCACTTTTCTCAAAAATAAGGAAAAAGTACTTCTTTTTTATTTTTTAAAATCAAAGGTAATCCTAAAAGACACAAGGGAAAAAATTTTGAGCCATTTAAAAGTTATGGAACACTTCGATGCAGGACCGGGAAAGCGCGAATGCAATATTATAGAAAACACGTAAGAGATCACATTTTCCCACTTTTCTCAAAAATAAGGAAAAAGTACCTCTTTTTTATTTTTCAAAATCAAAGGTAATCCTAAAAGACAGAAGAGAAAAAATTTTGAGCCATTTAAAAGTTATGGAACACTTCGATGCAGGACCGGGAAGGCGCGAATGCAATATTATAGAAAACACGTAAGAGATCACCTTTTCCCACTTTTCTCAAAAATAAGGAAAAAGTACCTCTTTTTTATTTTTTAAAATCGAAGGTAATCCTAAAAGACACAAGAGAAAAAATTTTGAGCCATTTAAAAGTTATGGAACACTTCGATGCAGGACCGGGAAGGCGCGAATGCAATATTATAGAAAACACGTAAGAGATCACATTTTCCCACTTTCCTCAAAAATAAGGAAAAAGTACCTCTTTTTTATTTTTTAAAATCAAAGGTAATCCTAAAAGACACAAGAGAAAAAATTTTGAGCCATTTAAAAGTTATGGAACACTTCGATGCAGGACCGGGAATGCGCGAATGCAATATTATAGAAAACACGTAAGAGATCACATTTTCCCACTTTTCTCAAAAATAAGGAAAAAGTACCTCTTTTTTATTTTTTTAAAATCAAAGGTAATCCGAAAAGACACAAGAGAAGAAATTTTGAGCCATTTCAATGTTAAGAAACACTTCCATTCTGGAACGTAACATAGTGCGTACAGTAATATGGACAAAGAGCAAGTTTGGTACGAGTATACATTATTATTTTTCCCAACAATGCCAAAAGAGTACCAGTATTTTATTTCGGTGGTTTTTTGCACAGTTTTCCACTTAGAACTGACCTGGTAATTTCATTAAAATAAATAAGTAACTTATTCAAAACACTTTTTTAAGCTTTCGCAGTTCTGTTCTGCCACTGTAAGGAGTTACCACTCTGGACATGCAGTGTAACAATCAGATGCTGCGCCCACTATTGGCTTCCACAAGGCCTCTACCTTCCCCTGGCACTGCCGGTCTTTCTGCGTTGAGGATCACTAACTACAACTAACACTACTAACACATGCTCAATGTATACTTTAATATTGTATTTATAGCACTGTGTATTTTTGTACTTTGTACTGTTGTACTTATGCACTAGTTTGTAAGCCTTTGTGAGATGTAAAATATGTCAAAAATAAAGATCTTTTAAAAGTAGTATTTTATTTCGAAAAAAGATAAACACTTTCAAGACCTAGTTGCCAAACTTAGCTGATGAGTAAGGGGAGGACTATGAAACCGTCATCGATTTGTAATATACCGTAAGCAATTAAGGCGTTACCTGTCCACTCCCTCTTAGTATTCACAGCCCTATTTGGTACTGTCTAATTCTTACCTGGTTATTTGAAAGGGTATTGAAGAATTTTCATTTGGCGTAAATTGTTGTGTGTGTTTATTTTTCTCTGTTGTTGTTGAGGGCGGAATTGTGTATTGCCGTTTACAGTGCTCCTAATTTTTTATCTGTGTTTAGTACTGAAGGGCAAGCTTGTGTTGGAAAGTTAGCAGTGAACTTTACTTTTCCAAGCTCGTTTCACATTTTGTGGATTATAAAAATATTTCATCTATGGGTGAGTGCTTTTATTTTTAACATATTTAGCCGTCAGTAAAACCCACACATGGATTAGGGATGGGTCTTCTCTACAACTATTTCTTTTATTCTCTAATGTGCATATAAAGGAGGAACTGCTTTTGTGACACCTGTTATTTTTATCATTCGGAAGATAATCAGGAGCTGTGCTTAGACGCTACTATAAAATAAATTAAACACCTTGTAAAGCAAAAGATATTTTTCGCTTCAAAAAATTACTGAAATTATTGGTCAAAAATAAATAAAGACGTTGTTTTCGACTCACACAAAATGTAAGAAATTTTTTCTCTTGTGTCTTTTAGGATTACCTTTGATTTTAAAAAATAAAAAAGAGGTACTTTTTCCTTATTTTTGAGAAAAGTGGGAAAATGTGATCTATTACGTGTTTTCTATAATATTGCATTCACGCCTTCCCGGTCCTGCATCGAAGTGTTCCATAACTTTTAAATGGCTCGAAGTAAAAAAGGTCATAAGTGGCTTTTAGTTATTTCAGACTGGTTTTCTAAATACACCCTCATTTTTCCTCTTAAACATTCGAAGTCTCCCGTTATAGTTAATCATTTGGAGAATGATGTATTTCTTATCTTTGGAGTTCCTCAATATATTATTTGTGACAATGCTACTAACTTTATTAGTCGCAACTTTAAAGATCTTTGTGCCAAATATAAAGTTAAACATTGGTATACTCTCTTCTATTCACCACAATGTAAGTTTGCGGAGAGAACAAATAAGACCATCACTACTGCTATTCGTTGTTATGTTGACAAGCACGATGATTGGGATCTGCATATTTCTGAGATCAGACAGGGTATAAATACTGCTGTCCATGAAGTGACAGGCTTTCCTCCTGCTTATTTGAATTTTGGAAGGCATATACCCCTCTCGGGCGATTACTATAGTCAGGTTCCTTCTGATGAATCAGTTGAGATTTTACCTGGCGACAGAAATACATATGCAGAGTCTTTTACTGAGTTTCGCAGTTTATTCCAGGAAGTACGTCAGAAACTTCACACCGCTTATGAGAGGAATGCGAAGTCGTATAATCTCCGCAAATGAGATGTTAGTTTTCAAATTGGCGACAAGGTTTGGCGTCCAAACAAAATATTATCTAGTGCTCCGAATAAATTTTCTGCAAAACTTTGTCCTAAAAATATTTTATCTGTCGTGCATAAAAAACTTTCACCTTTAGTTTACGAATTAAAAAATATTGACGGATCCAAAGCAGGAAGATGGCATGTAAAGGACTTAAAACCTTACCTTGGTTCTGTGGAATCCTTGAGAAGGGGAAGTATTTCCACATCTTCCTAAATATCTTACCTTACACCTTACCTTATATCTTACCTTATAACTTACCTTATATCTTACCTTATATCTTATCTTATATATTACCTTATATCTTACCTTGATTATATAAACCTTCTCTTATACCTTACCTTTGTTTGTACATAAACAAATTGAAGGAGATTACCTTTAGCATAAAGTAAAGCTTTATGTAATTTTATGGGCTAAAGATTTGTTTACCTTGGCCTTAATTTTCTCGCACTCTTGCGCTTTTTTCCTTTTTTGGACTAACTTACATTGCCAAAATATTTTGTTGGTACCTTAAAATTTTATTTTGATATAGACAATGGATCTTATTGTCTAATACCTCGTGTAAATGCTTACCTTATTAATTTAGTATATAGATTAGTTTTCTTCTTAAGATAAGAGGATTTATCTTACCCTTTTTGTATAGTGTATACTAATAAATATTCCCTGATTTAGACGTAATTTACTTTCGTCTTTACCTTCTCTTATGCTTTCCGTTTTATTGGTAACATAAGTTGTCATTGAGTGCTGTAAGACTGATGACGAGGACTCCTATGCCATTATAGGTGTCGCAATATCAGCTATCCTGGGCCAACTAACCTTTACCCAGTGGGAGGTAGCTTAAACCTACACTAGCATTCCAATCCCAGACGGTTTCCTATGTTTCTTTTCCCGAAATAATTTACCTTAATTGTTTTGCCCATGCTAGTCTTAGACTGCAAAAGTGTACTAGCAGAGCTGAATCCCTCTGTCTTTTTTCTAACCCTTTTAAGTTTCTCAAAAGATAGGAGTAACTCATTTTCCTTTTCTTTCTATTTTGTTATTTTTAGTTCTATATAGTTTTATTTTATTTAATCCTACTAATTAGCTATTCTAATCTGATTATCATAGGGTACTTTTTTTCTAGTATGTTGTCAAGCGACAACGTCAGGTTTTTAGAGGACATTCCCGAATATGACCCTCATAGATTGTGACCTTTCGATGATGACCTACCGATGATGACCTCCGCGAGGACGTGTGATACGCGTAAGCTATCAAACTAAAAATCTGACGTATCTGACACCTGTCAAGTTCTGACAGCTAAACATTTTTTTATGTTATCTATACTATTGTTAAAAATAGTCTATCTTCGCTGATTATTTTTTTTTAAGGAGAAGGGCAGTGTAGCGTTTCGCTACAACGTTACGTAAATTTAATTATAAATTAGCATATTAATTTCAAACATTTAATTTTAAGTTAATATTTGGGTACTATTGAGTTATCTAGCGCATTCGCCAGATATATGAGGCCTTCAGCGCAATAATGGACTAAGCCCAAATTATTTAAATTGAGATAAATGGAAAATAAAAAATGGTTCTTTTTATGAGAAAGATTCTACAAAAGCCAAAACCGTAAGAAATTTTATTTTTAGCACATTATTTTCAGGTATAGTGTTACATTTAAAAGTGGAATATTTTATTTTTGAAATTATGGCGATTTTTGATTTTGATGTGGGTTAGTCCATTTTTACATCGACTTTTTCTTTTTTTGTGTGGATGGTCCCTATAAGAATCATACGTTTTTTTAAAGAGAAAAACAAAAATATTTGGTTTTAAATTTTATTAAACATCTTCATCGCTAGAGAAATCTACTAAAGGTACTTCATCAGCATCGATTTGAGCATTGGTCTTAAGACTATTATAAAATGCATGGTGAATGGGTGGAACATAATCTAACAAATTTAACAGGTCTTTCTTTTTTAGGACATTTATACAGTTTCCATTGGGAAAAAGTAAATCTAAATTGTCGATCAGTGTGGTGTTTCGTTTTTCTACATTAAGTTCACTAAAGTTAGCGATTTCATTGTTTGAGTATTTATAAAATATTTTAAATGGCGTTTCAGAAGAAAATCTTAACCACTGAATTTTTAGCCACTGAACTTTGGACTTATCGACGTCAATTTTTCTATTTGTGATATTATTTTCCAGTTTTTTTGTTGAAAAGAAGTCGTTTTTATCCATACAAATAATTTTAAATGGGTTTTTATTGCGTGCCGCCAAAATAACGTTATTCCAGTGCTCTGGAATGAAAATGTTTGGAAACAATTTCTTTTTTTTTTCCACAAGACCGAAGTCCTGGTCGCATGGCAAATACGAATGCCCACTGACTAAAAATTTATGATCTATTTTTTTAACTGTGTAATCAGGACTAGAAACAATAAACTGACACAAAAGAGATAGCTTAATGTTTCGGTTTTGGCCACCACACTGATCGGAATACATAATTAGATGTTCTGTTGTAACAGATTCCTCTATAAACTTCAAAATACAGGATCCTATTTCTTGGGGTCCTCTAGAGGCTACTGACTCATCCCAAAGAAACATATAAACATCGTCGTTTGCCATATTGTGGATTCCGAAGCAATATGTCCATAGTTGTCGTTTATAATAACAAATGCCTGTTGACAGTAAAGGAGTAGGTAATGTTTTCATCAGATCAAACGTAATCACTGTTACTTCAGGATTGTTTTTAGCAAATTCAGTGTCATTTTGAAGACCATTACGTGCACTAGTTGCCTTTCTTTGGTGCAATTCCAATTCTTGTTTCAGATTTTGCTTATCAGCTTCGGTTGCCGCAGCTTTAATTTTAATTGCATATGCATCACATTTTCTGCAAGAATCTGATACAGGTGGATGGAAAGACAGATTAAATTCTTCGTTAAAAATTTTTCTGAAGACAAAATTTGACACGGGATTTGAAACTTTTTGAGTGTATAGTGAGTAGAGTTTGGTGATGTTCAAATCAGGAGCCAGATATTTACGATTTTTCGATTTGTGAAGAGCATAGTGGCTTTCATATTTTGGGAATTTTTCGATAAAAACCTTTATCTCAGCAATTTTATTCGGTGATGTCTTATTTGCAGCTGGAGCCTTTCCTCTGCGGTCACAAGGAGGGGTAGACTCCTGTCCTTTATGTTTGAGAACTCTATCGATCCTTCCAGCTGATACTTTTAAAGTATTTTGAAAAAACTCCTTGCACACCTTAACCTCAACTCCCCTATCATCTATCAAACAATAAACACGCGTTTTCTGTCTTCTAGAATCATTAGGATTTGCAGTGTAAGTGCGTTGCTTATTACATACTTTTATGATTGTAAATAAATATGATGTTTGCATATTGTAAGTTTCGAGGTTGTAGAATTCATTAAAAATTTGTAGTTGTCTTTCCTGGGAGATTTTTGTGTGACATTTGTTATTACAAGAACAGGGACCTATTTTTGGTTGTTTTTGAGGTATAACATTTCCTCTATTGTTGACATATTCTTTACCTTTTAAGTGCTTGCTCTTTCTAACATTCCTTTCCCACGTTTCCTCTATTTTTACGCGTTTTTTTCCTTTTGGCTTAATAGTTTCACCTGGTTCTTGCGCGGCTTGCGGTGGAGGCTCTGTGTCTGAATCTGAACTACTTTCGCTGGAAGAGTCGCTTATTCCAGTAGGATTGTATTCAGAACCAGAATCAGCAAATTCAGGAGGCTCTTCGTCACTCTCGAACAAACCTAATATAAAAATATTCAATAAAATATAAAAAAACACAAATTCACATTTATACTCACGTTGCAGTTCCTCTTCAACAAATTTATTCATTGTTCTCAATCACTAATTAGACAAGAAATAAATACACTTTGACAGTAAACACGAATTTTCTTAATTTGAAGAAATGTGACAAATAAAATAATATAACCTCAACAAATCACATGTTTGATTGGTCACAAGTGCAAAAATGGACTAACCCGCTTTAGTCCATTCTTGCTCCTCAAAATATTTAAAATTCTAAAACGCAATAACGGTTTAAGTGCCGCCATCTAGTGAATATAAAGTAAAGGTGGCTTAGACCATTTTTGCATCAAACTTTATGTTGTATACTTGCTATTAATGTCATTAGTTGAGAATTGGTAATTTCGTGGGTTAGTCCGTTATTGCACTGAAGGCCTCATATATAAGTTAGTACCGTACTTCTGAAATGATTTATATGACGTCAAAATATCGTGCAAAATCAATATATTGGAGTTTGCGTATCTGTTCTTTGGCAGAAATTTGGTCGTTTAGGTAAATATGCATGCATATACAATGTAGTTTTTGAATGCTATCCTTTTTTAACTTGGAATAAATCAACATCAAGGTACTATTTCAGAGTGTTCTGAGCGGAATGTTCAGAAAGACTTCTTTCCTGTTGCTAAGAAGGACACTTCCTGCAAGTCCGTGTGTGGAGTGAGGTATTTTACACACGTGAACCATTCCTTAACCCAATTTGGGCTTTTGTATCTTAAGTTTCCTATTATAGAATGGTTCTTTAATGTCTTGAGTGTTTATATTACCTAATTAACAGTTTTTTGGACACTGTGCTAATGCTGAATGATGAAGATTGTATATTAGTCGTATTCCTCCATGCCTTCATTCTTCATTCAGGTATGTTAATTATAATAAAGTTTTTTCATGATCATCTTTTGAAAATTCGTTTCTTATTTCAGTTCATTCATTAGAATATACCTTTATCTACCTTCAAGCTCCTGTATTTTCGACAAGAAATGCCTATTTTGATTCAAAAACTCTCAAAAATATTTTGAGGTAAGATACCTTCAACAACGTGTAATATGCCATTACTTATTGTTTTTTATTGTTATTCTAGAGTTTTTTTCTTGGGGTACACACTGGTGTACAACATTCAAGTACGTCTTTCCTCCTACCTACTTACGTTTCCTGCCTGGATAACACATATTTCATGGTTAGTTCCTGAGAAATTCCGAACAAACTTTTGTGGATCATTTCCTGCCAAAGAAATATGCTGATAGCAAAGGCCAGTATATTCCATGTTTTTGCATAATTTAACATCAGTCTAATATGATCTGCAATGCGTTAGATATTTATTTTTATGGTTTTTATGCGTATTAATACCTAATTTAAAATGATATTAATTTCATAACTTTCTCTTATGTAAAACTTTTCTGATTTGTTAGTGTTATATTTTTTTGTGCGTGTCAATTTGATTGATCAATCAACCATTCGAATGCGTTAATGCGTAATTAAGTTGGGGTGGGGGTATTTGGGAATTTATTTTCTGCAATCAGAAATGTTATTTTTTTAATTATTGAGCAATAACTTATTTTTTTAATTAAAATAAGTATTAATATACTTCTTAAATTTAGTCAATGGTAATCTGCTTTTTATTTTAACATCTTCTTTTCTAAGAATTCATCTCCCAGTCTGGGGGTTCTTTTTCACTTAAAGCAAATTATACAGACTGGGTGGCGCCTTGTTAGAAAAGTGAACCACACTACTAACTCATAACCTAGTGCTCACCGATGAACAGCTGCCGTCGCTGGAACGTTCAGGAATATTATATATTGTATATTACTATACAATATATTTTATTTTTGTGAAAAATAACGTGACAACACACAAAATTGTATGCTTACCAATTTTTTTTCTGGAAGCACACATATCTTTCATGCGTTGGCCCCTGCTGCTAGGATGGCATTAGCTAGTTCGGGCAGTTTGGTGTAAGTTAAATCACCCTTGTCACTATGTTTGACATCGACGTCACTTCCAACTTAAGGAGTACATTTCACCAGTTACTGGCAAAAAAATTTTGGTAATAAAGTACAGGTCTCGTAAGTATACAAACAAAAATTCAAAATTGTATGCTTACCAATGTTTTCTTCTGGAACCACACATATATCTTTTGTGCTTTGGCCTCTGCTGCTAGAATGGCATTAGCTAGTTCAGGCAGTTTGGTGTAAAGTAAATCATCCTTGTCACTATATTTGACATCGACGTCACTATCAACCTAAGAAGTACATTTCACTAGTTATTGGACAAACAATTTTTGGTAATAAAGTACACATCTCAGAAGTCTACACACAAAAATACAAAATCTTATGCTTACCACACGCAAAAAAATTTGTACGGTTAAATACTAAAATTGTAAGATTAGACTCTACAAAAAAAGGGACATATAGGGACGGTAACAAGGAATGTAACTAGATAGCACAAAATTGTTATTGCATGACTTGTTTGATTGTTAGATAGGTATTAGCAAATTGTAGGATATCATTTGAGAATCTGCTGTTGTAAGTGTTATGTTTAAGAAGTAAACGTTTTTACAATAAAAATAACAAGTTTTGTAATAATGACATTCATTGCTTGTAAAAATAAAAGTTAAAGCAATAGCCTGACGTAATTGTAAGGCCTCTTCCTACAATATCAAAACACTGCCACTGGAGCGATAAATTGTAAGGTTATTTCGCAATTTGTGAGGTAATCTCCTGTAAAATTGTAAGACCTGGTTTTACTTTTTGGAGAATCTGTAGGAACAAATTTGCAGGTAGGAGAACCACAATTTTTATATCATTTCTTAAAAATTATGCTAGGACTAGTCCTACATTTTATAGGCCGTACAGCGACAGATTATATCATGGTCTCATACTTTATTTAACCTAGCCTTACAACATTGCTGTATCAGCTTTCGTAAATTGCAATACACAGTTCCACAAGATTGTAGTAATTATTACACCAGTTCTAGTTTTTCTTTATGGCGCCCCCGCCATTTTTTCGTAAAGACACATATATATATATATATATATATATATATATATATATATATATATATATATACAGGGTGTTATGAAATTCACTGCATATATTGGAATGGGTAACTCCTGATATGAATTCAGATTGAATAAAAATATTCATAAATGGCGTTTCAGTATAAAAAAAGGTTGATATCAGCCCTCAAAAAATTTTTTTTTTGTATCAGCGCGCCACTGTCATAAATACATGGAAAAATTAAAAACAGTGAGAAATGTCAGTTACAGAAAAAACACTTTTGTTTTGATGTCAGAAGTCACTGTGATGTTGCCAATTCTATCTAGAATATTCCTATGTAACTGATTTGAAAAAATAATAGATTTGTTATCTTTAAAGTAAGAAATCATACTAAATCTTTTAAAACATTCAATTTCAAAAAGTTAAAATACTACAACACAAAAAGCCAGAGAACAGCTGTTCAAAACAAGAGTAAAATTTTGTTCAACTAGGCCGACCAGAAATTTTTGGAAGAAAAAGAGTACCTATACAAAAATTTTGGTTCCAAATTAGCTTTAAACAAAAAACTCCCAACACTTATGTATTTTTTTTTTATTTGCCTATTTTAAATCATATTTAACAGAAGATTTGGCATTTATTAACAGGTTTATTTATATGGCCCTTAATTTTTAAGCCAAATTCCTCACAACTAAATTAATAATAAATTTTACCTTCATCATACCATCTTCCAGTAAGTCAAATCAAGATTTTTTGATAAACGACGCATACGAGGCTCTTGGCGTCCTAATGAAACGGAAACGAACATTCTCTGTCGGACTTTCACGCTGTCCAAACAATAATAAACTTTATTACCATTACTACACAATACAACCCAGCCGTTTGGTTAAAACATGAAAGTCCAACAAACACTACGAAATGTTTTGTTTTCTTGAAAATACCCAACACTATAAACACATACCAAGCACTATTAATCATTTCAAAATGTTAAAATACTGCCGATAACACAAATTTAATAAAACTCTCTAGAGAACAGTTGTTTAAACCAAAATAAATACCCCAACTGCAACTAAATTTAAAATGCACCTCACTAAGCGACGAAACGATATTTTGTTAATATTAAACGGCTTTAACTTTTGTTAATGTTAAACGGCATTAACTTTTTCTTTCACAAATTAAGAAATAAATAGCAAAAATAATATAAACCGTATTATTAAACTGCTCACACAGCTGACTATGGCGCATGAGTTCGGTTCGGCCAATCGGAATCACTCTGGCAGTCGGAATGGGGTCAACAACCCTTTAGCGTGGCTTCAGGTACAGTCCATGATACTCTTTTACTTGTATCATGGGTACAGTCTATAAAGCAAGCTTCGAAACCGTGGCTTATTCCAGGGACGGTTCTAACCTAGTTGGAAATAAAATTAGGGTCCGATATTTGAAAATAAAATACAAATATTTATTTACTCACATTGTGTAATTTTTAAAATGTGAAATACGAAAATACTTCGGTAAAAGTAATATAACATACAGGGTGTCTAAAAAGTCTTAGTATGGGTAAATATCTTTGCTATTAATAAAGATAGAGAAACCAAATTTTAGTTGTATTTTATTGGTCTACTATTGATCTACTTTTTTATGTAATTTGACTTTTTCAACCCCCTTGGGGGGAGACGATAGGGAGTTGAGGTCAAATTTTTTTTGTCTTCAAAAAAAATAATCAATTTACCGACCGTTAGTCGACCTCTTGTGCCATACAGTACCAGTCGGCGCGCACATTTATTTTTTGTTTTGTGGGGCACTTTTTTTCTAACGTTTTTCGAATTTTTTCGACTTCTTCATTTGTCGTTTTTTATATTTTTCGTTTTTTGACATCTGCGCAGTAGAACAAAATGCGTATCACGCACAAACCGAGCGAGCTAGACATGCGCACGGAATTTCAGGAGATGGACTTTAGTGTCTACATTTGAACCCATTCACTTTTAAGAATATATCTCCAATCCAATAGCCAAGGTGCCTCTACGTGTTTAACTTTATAACTTTTTTCCCAATTTTTGTTCGACTTCTTTATTTGTTTTTTGACATATGCGCAGTAGACCAAAGTACTTACCACGCGCAAACCAAAAGGGCTAGAAATGCGCACGAAATTTCAGGGGATGGACTTTGGTGTCTATATTCAAAACTACCCACTTTCAAGAATATATCTCCAATAGTAAAACTACAATTACGTATTTAACATATTTCTACGATTTTATGACGTCTTACTTTTTTGAACATTCCTAATTATGTGACATTGTGACACCGCACAACAATAATATGGGATGAAACATCAGCAAATTTATTAAAAATATATAAACACAATCTTACGGTGGTACGGAACCCTATATGCGCGAGTCGAACTCGCACTTGACCGTTTTTTTATTTTACACAATCACAGCAACGCCCATGAATAAAATTATTTTTGTCAAATACCGTATACGTACGTACTTATTTTCGGTATCGACGACTCTGGTAACAGACCAACAGTGCCTGCCTTACTTATTACGTTAAAAGTTGTTTAGAGTGACCCCCATGAACTTCTTGCCAGTAATAAAGTCCACTTTGGAGCTCTGCCAAGAAGTAACATCTGCCATTCTCTAAAGGACCTTTAAAATAAGGTACCACACGGCATAGGGTTGCATTTAAAATTTTTGACCTCAACTCCCTAGCGTAAACCCCCAAGGGGGTTGAAAAAGTCAGATTACATAAAAAAGTAGATTTATTAACCAATAAGATACAACTAAAATTTGGAGTATCTATCTTTATTAATAGTAAAGATATTTGCCCATGCTAAGACTTGTCAGACACCCTGTATGGTATATCACTGTAACCGAAGTATTTTCGTATATCGCATTTTCAAATAACACAATGTGGGTAAATAAATATTTGTATTTTATTTTCAATCGGATCGTAATTTTATTTCCAACTAGGTTAGAGCCGTCCCTGGACTATCCCACGTTTCCAAAGCTTTACTTACTGCTTAGGCAACTATACAAACACGCGAGCATATTTTAATATATTTTTCTAAAGCAATCCCTACACGATCATTATTAGTATTACTGTCAGTATTTCACACAGCAGTAATACTGTAGTATTATAAAAATATTAAAATATTCGAATAATCTGCAATAATTTGCTTGAATTTACTTCATTCGATCATTCTACACGATGATACCACCCTACTAGTCAGTGCCTTGACTAGAAACAGACAACTAGAACTAAGTCAAGCAGCAATAAACGAAATAAATCTTTGGAGTGATAAAAAATGGCATACAGCTCAATGGGCAAAAGGCAAATTTTGTAGATTTCTGTACAAAGAATACCATAGTTGATCAAAGCTGGCTTTTAAAACTTAACCAGGCCTCTATTGCTCAGGTCAACTGTACAAAAGTTCTAGGACTATACATTGACAGTAAACTTACTTGGCAAGTACACCTAGGCCATCTAAGAAGTAAATTAAGCTCGTATTGCTTTTTAATTAGACAATTAAAGTATACTGCCACAATAGATGTGCTTAAACTCGCATACTATAGTCTCGTACAAGCTAGCCTGTCGTATGGCCTCGTCTTCTGGGGCGCGGCAAGTGGTTTTGACGACGTGTTTATAATTCAAAAAAAGATAGTTCGGATTATGGCGGGTCTCTTCTTCAAAGACCACTGTAGACCGGCTTTTCGTGCACTAAGACTTCTAACACTACCCTGTCTATATATTTACCACCTTGCTCTATATACCAGGGAAAACCTTTCTAATTTAAAAAAGAATTCAGACTTTCAGAACTATGAAACGCGAAATATGTCTGTTTTAACAGTCCCTTATAACCGTCTCAAGCTGTCACAGGACGGACCCATGTCAATGGGTATCAAGATTTATAACAAGCTTAGTCCTGAGATAAAGGCTAGTCACTAGTCAGTCAATAAATATATTTAATAATAAGCTAAAAAACCTCCTTATAAATGCAGCATACTACTCCACAGCGGAGTTCTTGAGTGAGTAGACCCAGTTAACTGTTTTTCTGTTTGTCTAAATTCGGTATGTTCTTTACAGTTTACTTTTAAAAATCTTTTTTTACATGTTATGTTTGACGAGCTGATAAATGTAATGTACAATACATATTATTAGTAATATATTCATATTTGATTTGATTTGATTTGATACACAATGTTAGGAAATAAATATCTGTATTTTATTTTCAAATAGGATCCTAATTTAATTTCCAAGTAGGTTAGAGCGGTCCTGCAAAGCTTTAATAATGATCGTGTAGGGTCTGCTTTAATTAGAAGGTAGTTTTAAATAATAATGTACCTAGGTAGATTCCAAGGGTACTAAACTAGTTTCTTTTTGTTTTGCTGCCTAGAAAAATGACGCTCTTCGTCCATCCGATGTTAAGTAATATGTTCAATATGTTGCTTATTTTTATTTAGTTTGTGCTTTGATTAGTGCTTCTTAAATTAGTCTGAGAGGGTTGAAAACTAAATTAAATTTACCACTAATAATATTTACGTATTATGTAACGTTTGGGGGTGCAAGCAGCGATTTATGTAGATACCTACATCTTGACTTTAGAAAAACTCATTTAGAGGATCTCTTCAAAAGAAATCGGTAAGTTACCTTCGATCATTTTATTATTGGCAAAAGAGCTACAACTTTCTGAACGTGCTGTGTGCTGTGTAAAACAGAATAATGTTGTTTGTTTTGACAAATGCTGTAATGAAATAATTTTGGTTATTATTTTAAAATACGGTGTAGTTGTGCTCAGTTAGTATTCTTTGTTTTGATTTTTAACCTATTTTTAGCAGACAGTTGACTTTTGACATATTACTCATTTGGGGTTTACCAGGTACGTGGTTATTTTCATCAATGAGCCGTGCGCCATATTTAAGCGTTTCAACAGCCATAAAAACCACACACTGAAAGTTTTAAAAAAAATTTCGTTTAAAGTTTTTAATTATGTAATTTCTTTTCACTACCTAGAAAATGGTCTTCGTCGATCCATTGTTAACTAATATTTTGATCAGTTTTATCTAGTTTGTCTTTGAGTGAGTAGCGTAATAGGGTTGAAAACTAAATTTAATTTAAAACACTAATAATATTTACGTATTATGGTAACGGATGGTAGCGGATCTGGTTATACTTTTGAAGTAGGTACTATGTAGTTGTGCTCAATTAGTATTTTTGTTTTGATTTTTAACTTTTCCTTGGCAGAAAGTTGAAGCTAGTAGGAATAACTCTTATATCATTAATAACGTAATATAGGGTGTCTTAAATATTACTTAAAACTAAGGCTACTGACAAAAAGGATTGATTTCGCAGTGCCTTTTTACTATTTTTTTTTAGTTTCTTCGTAGGAAGAGGTTAAAAAAAATTCTTAATGTCTTAAATTACGCTTAAAAACAGAAAATAAATTCTCCTTAAAGATTTATATGTCTGGCAACGTTTCAACAATTCAATTGTTTAAAGTTTTTCGCGCGCAAATTTCCGTCAAGCGCCTTGTGTACGTTCAGCCAGGTGCGGCGAATATCGACGGATTTTAAGGCATTTTTGAAAATTTGAAAAATGTTCGATTTAATAAAAAAAAAGTATTGGATATGTCTGTACACTACCCCAGGAGTCACCCATCCCAATATATGCAGTGAATTTCATAACACCCTGTATATATATATATATATATATATATATATATATATATATATATATATATATATATATATATATATATATATATATATATATATATATATATATATATATATATATATAGGGTGTTATGACATTCACTGCATATATTGGAATGGGTGACTCCTGGGGTAGTCTACAGACATACCCAATACTTTTTTTTATTTAAATCGAACATTTTAAAAATTTTCAAAAATACCCTAAAATTCGTCGATATTCGGCGCACCTGACTGATCGTACACAAGGCGCTTGACGGAAATTTGCGCGCGAAAAACTTTAAACAATTGAATTTGTTGAAACGTTGTCAGACATATGAATCTTTAAGGAGAATTTATTTTCTGTTTTTAAGCGTAATTTAAAACATTAAGAATTTTTTTTAACCTCTTCCTAAGAAGAAACTAAAAAAAATAGTAAAAAGGCACTGCGAAATAAATCCTTTTTGTCAGTAGCCTTAGTTTTAACTAATATTTAAGACACCCTATATTACGGTATTAATGATATAAGCGTTATTCCTACTAGCTTAAACTTTCTGCCAAGGAAAAGTTAAAAATCAAAACGAAAATACTAATTGAGCACAACATAGAACCCCAGAATACCTTATCTACATAGTACTTACTTCAAAAGTATATCCAGATCCGCTACCATCCGTTACCATAATAAGTACGTAAATATTATTACGTCGGGTTGCACAAACAATTTAATCACGAATTAAACTAATAAGACGCTTGTAATGTGACGGCACTTATGCTAACGTCATTGCCAAATATGACTCTAAACGTCAATTAAATTTACTACTTGATTAAAAGTTTTGTGCAACCCGCTGTTAGTGTTTTAAATTAAATTTAGTTTTCAACCCTATTACGCTACTCACTCAAAGACAAACTAGATAAAACTGATCAAAATATTAGTTAACAACGGATCGACGAAGACCATTTTCTAGGTAGTGAGAAGAAGTTACATTATTTAAAACTTTAAACGAAAAAAAATTTTAAAACATTCAGTGTGTGGTTTTTATGGCTGTTGAAAAACTTAAATATGGCGCACGGCTCTTTGATGAAAATAACCACGTACCTGGTAAACGCCAAATGAGTAATGTGTCAAAAGTCAACTGTCTGCTAAAAATAGTTTAAAAATCAAAACGAAAAATACTAACTGAGCACAACTACACCGTATTTTAAAATAATAACCAAAATTATTTCATTACAGCATTTGTCAAAACAAACAACATTATTCTGTTTTACACAGCACGTTCAGAAAGTTGTAGCTATTTTGCCAATAATAAAATGATCGAAGGTAACTTACCGATTTCTTTTGAAGAGATTCTCTAAATGAGTTTTTCTAAAGTCGAGATGTAGGTATCTACATAAATCGCTTGCTTGGACCCCCAAACGTTACATAATACGTAAATATTATTAGTGGTAAATTTAATTTAGTTTTCAACCCTCTCAGACTAATTTAAGAAGCACTAATCAAAGCACAAACTAAATAAAAATAAGCAACATATTATTGAACATATTAATTAACATCGGATGGACGAAGAGCGTTATTTTTCTGGGCAGCAAAACAAAAAGAAACTAGTTTAGTACCCTTGGAATCTACCTAGGTACATTATTATTTAAAACTACCTTCTAATTAAAGTAGACCCTACACGATCAGTATTAAAGCTTTGCCGGGTTATTCCAGGAACCGCTCTAACCTACTTGGAAATTAAATTAGGATCCGATTTGAAAATAAAATACAGATATTTATTTCCACACATTGTGTAATTTGAGAATGCGAAATACGAAAATACTTCGGTAAAAGTAATATAACATACAGGGTGTTTAAAAAGTCTTAGTATTGGTAAATATCCTCGCTATTAAAAAAGAGACACCAAATTTTAGTTGTATCTTGTTGGTTAATAAATCTACTTTTTTATGTAATTTGACTTTTGCAACCCCCTTGGGGGGTGCCGCTAGGGAGTTGAGGTCAAGAATTTTGAATGCAAACCTATGCCGTGTGGTCCCTTCTTTTAAAAGTCTTAAAAAAATAAACATTTTACTGCAAACCCCGCATTTTAATTCATTTTTAAATGGCAAGCCTACAAAAATTATAAATCGTAAATCGTATAATCGGGCGGGGCATAAGTCGACCGTTAGTCAACCTCTTGTGTCACACAGTACCAGTCGGCGCGCACATTTTTTTTTTTTATGGGGCACTTTTTCTTCTAACTTTTCTCCAACTTTTTCGACTTCTTCATTTGTCGTTTTTTATATTTTTCGTTCTTTGAAATCTGCGCAGTAGCCCAAAATGCGTACTTCGCGCAAACCGAGCGTGCTACACATGCGTACGGAATTTCAGGAGATGGACTTTGGACTTTGGTGTCTACATTTGAACCCATTCACTTTTATGAATATATCTCCAATTGTAAAGGTACCACTATGTATTTAACTTTATAACTTTAAAACCAAGAGGGCTAGACATGCGCACGAAATTTCAGGGGGTGTACTTTTGTGTCTACATTCAAACCTACCCACTTTCAAGAATATACCTCCAATAGTAAAACTACAACTACGTATTTAACATATTTCTATATTTTATGACGTCTTACTGTTTTGAACATTCTTAACTATGTGACATTGTGACACCGCACAACAAGAATATGAAACATCTGCAAATTTATTAAAAATATATAAACATAATCTTACGGTGGTACGGAACCCTATATCCGCGAGTCGAACTCGTACTTGACCGTTTTTTATTTCACACAATCACGGCAACGCCCATGAATTAAATTATTTCCCTCAAATACCGTATACGTATGTACGTACTTATTTTCGGCATCGACGCCTCTGGTAACAGACCAACAGTGCCTGCCTTACTTATTACGTTAAAAGTTGTTTAGAATGACCACCATGAATTTCTTGCCAGTAATAAAGTTCATTTTGGAACTCTGCCATTCTCGAAAAGACCTTTAAAATGAGGTACCACATGGCATAGGGGTGCATTTAAAATTTTTGATCTCAACTCCCTAGCGTAACCCGCCAAGGGGGTTGAAAAAGTCAAATTAGATAAAAAAGTAGATTTATTATGCAATAAGATACAACTAAAATTTGGAGTCTCTATCTTTATTAATAGTACAGATATTCGCCCATGCTTTTTCAGACACCCTGTATGGTATATCACTGCAACCGAGGTATTTTCGTATTTCGCATATTCAAATAACACAATGTGGGTAAATAAATATTTGTATTTTATTTTCAAATCGGATACTAATTTTATTTCCAACTAGGTTAGAGCCGTCCCTTGAATAACTCACGTTTGCAAAGCTTTAATCATTATTTCCGTCAGTATTAAAAAATATTTTCAGTAATACTGATCGTGTAGAATGATCGAATGAAGTAAATTCAAGCAAATTATTGCAGATTATTCGAATATTTTAATATTTTTATAATACTACAGTATTACTGCTGTGTGAAATACTGACAGTAATACTAATAATGATCATGTAGGGATTGCTTTAGAAAAATATAGTAAAATATGCTCGCGTGTTTGTATAGTTGCCTAAGCAGTCAGTAAAGCTTTGGAAACGTGGAATAGTCCAGGACCGGCTCTAACCTAGTTGGAAATAAAATTACAATTTGATTTGAAAATAAAATACAAATATTTATTTACCCACATTGTGTTATTTGAAAATGCGATATAGGAAAATACTTCGGTTACAGAGATATACCATACAGGGTGTCTGAAAAGTCTAAGCATGGGCAAATATCTTTACTATTAATAAAGATAGGTACTCCAAATTTTAGTTGTATCTTATTGGTTAATTAATCTACTTTTTTATGTAATCTGACTTTTTCAACCCCCTTGGGGGTTTACGCTAGGGAGTTGAGGTCAAAAATTTAAAATGCAACCCTATGCCGTGTGGTACCTTATTTTAAAGGTCTTTTCGAGAATGGCAGATGTTACTTCTTGGCAGAGTTGCAAAGTGGACTTTATTACTGGCAAGAAGTTCATGGGGGTCACTCTAAACAACTTTTAACGTAATAAGTAAGGCAGGCACTGTTGGTCTGTTACCAGAGGCGTCGATACCGAAAATAAGTACGTACGTATACGGTATTTGACAGAAATAATTTAATTCAAGGGCGTTGCCGTGATCGTGTGAAATAAAAAAAAAACGGTCGAGTGCGAGTTCGACTGGCACATAGAGGGTTCCGTGCCACATAGAATATTGTGAATTTCTCACAGGACGCAAAAGTCTCAATAACTATGGTAAGGCTAACGCTTGAATAAATAACAAGAGGCGGCCATGCCGGAAATAAGTCAGTGCGTATAGGTTATATAACTGATTAGTAAGGCTGGCACGGTTGGTCTGTTCCCAGAGGCGTCAATGCCGAAAATAAGTACGTACGTATACGGTATTTGACAAAAATAATTTTATTCATGGGCGTTGCTGTGATTGTGTAAAATAAAAAACGGTCAAGTGCGAGTTCGACTCGCACTAAGTAAGATTGTGTTTATATATATTTAATAAATTTGCTGATGTTTCATCCCATATTATTGTTGTGCGGTGTCATAATGTCACATAATTAAGAATGTTCAAAAAAGTAAGACGTCATAAAATCGTAGAAATATGTTAAATACGTAATTTTAGTTATACTATTGGAGATATATTCTTGAAAGTGGGTAGTTTTGAATATAGACACCAAAGTTCATCCCCTGAAATTTCGTGCGCATTTCTAGCCCTCTCGAAAAAAAATTGGGAAAAAAGTTATATAGTTAAACACGTAGAGGCACCTTGGCTATTGGAGATATATTCTTAAAAGTGAATGGGTTCAAATGTAGACACCAATGTCCATCTCCTGAAATTCCGTGCGCATGTCTAGCTCGCTCGGTTTGCGCGTGATACGCATGTTGTTCTACTGCGCAGATGTCAAAAAACGACCAATGAAGTCGAAAAAATTGGAAAAACGTTAGAAAAAAAGTGCCCCACAAAACAAAAAATAAATGTGCGCGCCGACTGGTACTGTATGGCACAAGAGGTCGACTAACGGTCGGTAAATTGTTTTTTTTTTCTTGAAGACTTTTAAAACAAAATTGACCTCAACTCCCTATCGTCTCCCCCCAAGGGGGTTGAAAGAGTCAAGTTACATTAAAAAGTAGATTTATTAACCAATAAAAGACAACTAAAATTTGGTGTCTCTATCTTTATTAACAGCAAAGATATTTACCCATACTAAGACTTTTTAGACACTTTGTATGTTATATTACTTTTACCGAAGTGTTTTCGTATTTCACATTTTTAAATTACACAATGTGAGTAAATAAATATTTGTATTTTATTTTCAAATCGGACCCTAATTTTATTTCCAACTAGGTTAGAGCCGTCCCTGGACTAACCCACGGTTGCGAAGCTTGCTTTATAGACTGTACCCATGATACAAGTAAAAGAGTATCATGGACTGTACCTGAAGCCAAGCTAAAGGGTTGTTGACCCCATTCCGACTACCAGAGTGATTCCGATTGGCCGAACCGAACTCATGCGTCATAGTCAGCTGTGTGACCAGTTTAATAATACGGTTTACATTATTTTTGCTATTTATTTCTTAATTTGTGAAAGAAAAAGTTAATGCCGTTTAATATTAACAAAAGTTAAAGCCGTTTAATATTAACAAAATATCGTTTCGTCGCTTAGTGAGGTGCATTTTAAATTTAGTTGAAGTTGGGGTATTTATTTTGGTTTAAACAATTGTTCTCTAGAGAGTTTTATTAAATTTGTGTTATCGGTATCGGCAGTATTTTAACATTTTGAAATGATTAATAGTGCTATGGTCTGTGTTTATAGTGTTGGGTATTTATAAGAAAACAAAACATTTCGTAGTGATTGTTGGACTTTCATGTTTTAACCAAACGGCTGGGTTGTATTGTGTAGTAATAGTAATAAAGTTTATTATTGTTTGGACAGCGTGAAAGTCGGACAGAGAATGTTCGTTTTCGTTTCATTAGGACGTCAAGAGCCTCGTAATGCGTCGTTTATCAAAAAATCTTGATTTGCCTTACTGGAAGATGGTATGATGAAGGTAAAATTTATTATTAATTTAGTTGTGAGGAATTTCGCTTAACAATTAAGGGCGATATAAATAAACCTGTTAATAAATGCCAAATCTTCTGTTAAATATGATTTAAAATAGGCAAAAAAAAAGTACATAAGTGTTGGGAGTTTTTTATTTAAAGCTGACTTGGAACCAAAATTTTTGTATAGGTAGGTACTCTTTTTCTTCCAAAAATTTCTGGTCGGCCTAGTTGAACAAAATTTTTCTCTTGTTTTGAACAGCTGTTCTCTGCATTTTTGTGTTGTAGTATTTTAACTTTTTGAAATTTAATTTTTTTAAAAGATTTAGTATGATTTCTTTCTTTAAAGATAACAAATCTATTATTTTTTCAAATCTGTTACATAGGAATATTCTAGATAGAATTGGCAACGTCACAGTGACTAGTGACGTCAAAACAAAAGTGTTTTTTCTGTAACTGACATTTCTCGCTGTTTTTAATTTTTCCATGTATTTGAGACAGTGGCGCGCTGATAGAAAAAAAATTTTTTTGACGGCTGATATCAACCTTTTCTTATAGTGAAACGCCATTTATGAATATTTTTATTCAATCTGAATTCATGCCAGGATTTATCGGTTTCAATATATGTAGTGAATTACATAACACCCTGTATATATATATATATATATATATATATATATATATATATATATATATATATATATATATATATATATATATATATATATATATATATATATATATGTATATTGTATATATCTATATATCTGGACGAAAATGTATAAAGGTTAATATTGCAGACATATGTAACACTTTTATTTTAAGGCTATTCAAAAACTTACAGAAATAGTTTTGTATTTGTGATTTTTTATTTCTTTTAAAAAGCAAGATAAAGATGAGTTAAAATACAACCAAATGGATAATTTCCGTTGGCTTTAAGTTTTTGCAATTATTTAAGAATTAAAATACTTACTTGTTGTACCGTCTTGATGGCAAAATGGCTGTTTAATAGTTTTTTATACTTTAATTACAAGCAGTACAGAGTTATTCAAACGCAAGACTTAATTGGTGGAACTGAGACATCCAACCTGTGAAAGTGCAAACCTTTTTGTAAAGCTATAGAGGCATACGAAATGTTACTAAAACAAAAATTTCATTTTTAGTTTTTATTTTTCTGTAAGTAGGTACCGTAGGTATATAAACTTATGAAATATAAATACAAAAAAACATGAAAATAAAAAATTACAAAATACTCTGGTCATTCAAAATACTTTATATTTTACTACTAAAAATTTTGAACCCAATCAGCCCTACATAGAGGGGATTGCAAGCACACTACTAACCACGGTAGTCCTTTCTCCATAGAACTAGTCATTTTAAAATTATTCTGCTTGAAAAAGAAAACAATGTTTTAAATGGCCCTGTCTTGTGAATGAATCATCTTTATTGTTTAGAGAAGTAGTCAACTTCCTTCTCTACTATTTTGTTTTTTTTTACCATTCTCGTTGCTCAGTTATTTGCTACAAAATAAGCCAACGACTTTCCGGGGCAGACACAAAAAGACGTCATATTAAGGAAAAAAAAATTAAAATTCTATTGTTATTTTCTTTTAAAACTTGCCTCGCAATATTTTGATTCTTCTATTGAATTTCTGCGGCGCAACCAGTACAAAATGAAATTTATTTTTTTTATGAATTGTTTTTTATGTACCTAACCTATATCATTTGGTATTCTTTATGGCAATTTGCTCCGCAACAGTTAAGAAAAAAAAACAAAATAGTATGGATATTAGCTGATTATTACTCTCAACGAGGGTTTATGGGAAACAGAAAATTATATGAAGGTAATTCTCCTTCATTTACAGCAACTTAACCTAACATCTGCTTGACTTAAGCTTTCGAAAAATAAACAAAATTTTCTTAAAACTTCAAAAACATGCGAAAAAGTGACAAAAGTGTAAACATTATCCGTACACTTATGTAATTAAATTATTAGTATTAAGGTGCATACCTCAGGGAAACAAAATATTTATCCGACAGTTTATTTAACATACACGGCATAAAATTATGTAACCTGTCGTAACTAACTTTTAAAATTCCTGTGCTGTTAGTTGGATTTTCCACTTCAAACGCGTAAACATGGCTATCAAAACACAAGACTTCTAGTATTTTACATAAAAAATATGTACTTTTATTTGTATGTACAATTATTTTCTCAATTGTTACAAATTCTGGAAAGTCTTTAAATAATAAAGCAAGAACCAGCTGTGATTTATAAATTGTACTTTTTATGTCGATCCACTCAACCATTTTTAAATCATTAATGAGAAAATTGGAAAAATAAAATTCGTAAATATCTGGCTGAATATCACGAACCCTACTAAAAGTATTTTCTTTTTTAATACAACCACTTGTAAATTCATGACATAAACGTAACTGTGACTTTCTTGTCAGTGTTAAAAGGATGTTTTTGAAATTACAAGATACATTTGAGGCCATTTTGCTTTCTCTGTGCTTCTGCTCATATCTCATTGACCAGAAATGAACCAATGGCCCTGACTGTCTAAGAACATTTGGATGGTGTAAGAGATGATGATGTTTTGGTTTTAGAACTTTAAAATATTTTACATAAAGAATATTGTGTTCTTCAATTAAAACGTTTAAATGTTTGTATTCAGCGAAATGTAATGATGGCGCAGTAACAATATCAATTATTTGTCTTAATTTAATCCATAGATCCCAAATGGGCAAATCTCTGGGTATATAATCTCCTACAATTAATCCTAAATACCTTGTAAAACATAACATTTCACTTGCAGACATGCGTATTTTGTTCCGTAAAGAATCTGGTGAAATTAACGGGGGCTTGTTGGATTTTTCCAACTCTACATAATTAAAATTTTTTAGTCGCGAGTTTAGTGTTTCCAAAGAAAATAACTTGTTGTAAATTAAATGATTCAGTATACCTAATATATCATAATTACATACACCTTCAAAAAGATCGTGCATGACATCAACAGCGTAATTTGTTGTAATGTGAAAATCTGGTAGACTGTGCCATACACATTCCTCTTTAATGCCAGTCTGCGAAATATTGTTTAAAAGCAAATCAGCACTGTAATTTTCTTTATTTCTTAGTTAAGTTACATTTTCGTTACACGACGTATATGAATCAATTTTATTTATCTTACAAAAGCGGCACCTAAAATTGGCAGCAAAACTTTCTGTCAATCCCAATATACTATGATGTCCTAAATTATCACCAATTATGAGCCCTAACTTAAAATAAATTGTCGTTTCAGTGTTATCAATGTTAATTTTTACACCCTCTTTTTCTAAAAATGTAAGTTCATTTATAATTTCTTTAAATACTGCTTTATTCCCGAATTTTACTCTATCATGGGAATAAAATAGGGAAAATAAAAATATGATTTTGAGTGAAGACATCCACTCAGGGGGAACCGATGGTATTGACACGTAAACAGCTCCAAGCTTATTTTTTCCTGAATGGGATCCAAGAGCATTCCCAGTTTCATAATCATCAAAAAATAGAAAAAGAGGAAACACTAGTTTTCTTTCAAAATTCTTAATTTTCTTTTTCCACACTGTTCCTTGTGCAAAATTTTTAAAAACAAGCTTCTGTGATGAAACTTTATCGTAGTACTCCTTCGTCGTCTTTAAAAAACCAAGAATTTCAAAAAGTGTTTTAAATACTGTTCTTAAAGGAACAATTTGACAACAAACATTATTTGGTTCTATCACTACTGTACCATTAACGTTTTTGCTGATTAACTGTTGTCCAATTATACATTCTTTTGCTGGTATAAAATAGCCTGAATTTGTAAAATACGCAAAACATTTGAATTCAGTAGAAAACTGAGAAAATGACTTTTCTAAAATGTCAAAACAAGATTTAATAGTGTTAGTTTCGTCTTCTTTGAGATTTACTAGGGCTCTTAAGAGCAACTGCTTAAGTGTGAGTAATAAAGAATCCTCATTAAAAAGTAAAGAATTTAGGTTGACAATAACATCATGCACCATTTTTCTCGGAACAAGGGGGTTATTATATAATTTTGAAACAAATGCAGCTACGTTCGTGTCATGTTTACTTATGGAAGTCTGTAGTGACTGAATTAGTTCCCCTAAATTCTCATTAGCGGGTTCGATACCCAAGTTTTTTGCTTCAATGCAACTTATGAGTTTAAAATCCGGACTATTATTATCATTCATATCAACAACAGTTTGTTGTGAATTAACATTTTGTACCTTACTGTCGGCATTACTGTCAGGACCATCGTGAATTTTTAAATGTTTTCTAAAAGAATTTAAAGCAAAAAAGGCTCTAAAACAGTTTGGAATAGTACATACATATTTATCATGATCCTGTAAATTGTGATCATATTTTAAATGGTAAATTAAACCCTTTGGATTTAAAAAGTTTTCTAAACAAATATAACATAACATGATTAACAATAAAATTGATGACCTGAAATACGCACTTTAATGTTGAACTTTACAAGTCGGCAACCAATTAAAATTACTGCATTTGATTTTTTATGTCGCTTAATACAGTTGATAATGAAACGTAGGATTTATCATGCTCTTTTATTTGATAAATTCCTCTCTGCAATAAGATCCAAGGTAATTTAGCCTCGGGTGGATATTCCGCTTCAAGAGCAAAAATTATTTTAAAAGTTACATCGACAGACTTTAAGGGAGTTTCAATTTTATATAATATATCATTGACATTAACATAACTGGCCTCAATATTTTCTAATTCACCCACCCATATCGGCAGCGGCTGAGCTGTAAGCCCCAACGACTCGTATTTTTGTCTACGTTGTTCTAGACGGATCTCTACATCAGCAGCGTTCTATAACAATAAAAGGTCATCAAATGAGAAAATTTATTTTTTCATTAAAAATAGCAGTTTCGCAAAACACAACACCGCGCTATGTTAACCTTACCTACGTGTATTTTCTATTAACAAGTACATATGTATTATAAGAAAAAATATACCCGACTTGCTCTGGCCGTATTTTCGAAATACAGCAAGAACTGACTGACTTTT
This sequence comes from Philopedon plagiatum, assembly GCA_963971165.1. Lineage (NCBI taxonomy): Eukaryota > Metazoa > Arthropoda > Insecta > Coleoptera > Curculionidae > Philopedon > Philopedon plagiatum. The sequence continues at coordinate 58,053 of CAXARB010000047.1, read as the reverse complement.
TCTCCTATATAACAAACAGCCAATAGCCCTCAAAAAATAGGTGTCAGTCCTTGGAAAAGTGATTCTATACTCATTGAAATTTAAAAAAAATCAATACAGCCGTAAAAAATAACATAATAGTAGTTTTTATTTACCAAGTTGTACATTTACAAACTGCAAATACATAGAAAATTGTTTAAAATAATCAGATGTTGGTATCATCGTCACTTGTTAGTCACAAATAAAAATAACTTTATATTAAGTATTTTACTGTATGTTATCATTTTTATTATTTAATTCTATATATTTTAATTTTACTAAATAACTATAGACTTTTAAAATATTTTTTTAATAAAATGTTCCTTTGTGATGCCACATCGTTACAGACCAGATTTGGTTTAGTGTGAACAGTACATGTTAATATTTTTTTAAACATATATTAGCGGTAACTGCCAGATAAAACCCCTTTCAAACGAAAATCCGCAAAAATAAAATTGAAAAAAATTATGTAGTCTTTGTTTTTATTGCTTACCTTAACATGAAGAATAAATCCCTCTTTTGACTCCAATTTGCTGGGATGCCACCTTTTTTTGGATTTGACAGGTGCTGAAGTTGCAAATAATAAAGGCAAGACTGTTAAAACAAACAACCGATCTACATCTAAAAAGATAAAAATAATTAGGTGTCATAGAGATTTAGATTAAAAATTATCTAATGTGGTCGCGTAGTGCTGCTGCTCTAAATATTTAAAATGTTTTTCGCAGCTTTATGTTAAGCTACTTTTAAGTTCATCTTCCTCTTGGCAGAAAGTTCTGTGTTATTGAAAATATCCTACCAAGTTAGTAAGGAAAGTTATGTTTTTAAGATATTTTAAATGACGCACCACTTAAATTGTTAGCATCTAAGTTTTCTTTGTAGGATGTAATTTCTTTTTTCAAAAATCCATTGATTTTAATATCTGCGGCTTTAACAACTGCTTTTGCAAATTCGGACCACTGATTAAATAAGTTGTCGGCACATTCAGGATATAATTTACCAAAATCTTCAATTAGCTGAAAACATAATTTTTATAAACAAATTGTAGACAGAACAGAATAATCAGAGTGTCAAAGTGTATTGTGTGACTTAGAAGCGTGGCAAAACAACCAAAACAAACCTCATGTATTAATTTAATTAAACTGTTTCCGAGATATCAATATAGAGCAAATGCGATTAGCAGGCATCATATTCCATAGCCAATTATCTCTCCGCGCTTTTCCCGAAAACTGTGCTTGTTAGTCACATTGAAACTTCATAAAAAAAACTTACCAAAGTGTATCCTAATGGATGTTTAAGACACGGAAACATCTTAAAATAATAGTGAATACTCATTTCACTCGCTTTAGTAACTGATGCCGTTTAACATGTGTACTTTCCCACAAGTTCTGTACTTTGGTAAATGGTTCGACATTATTTCTTAGCCACATAACTTGATCATCTACTTCTGCAATATCTAAAAATGTTCATTAAGTGTTTGTACTGCTTGATAGTGCTGTTAAAGACATAAGGCATAATGCAACTAACAAAAAATTATAATACCTGGGACCTGGTCTTCTTGTCTCTTCGGTCTAGTCTTAAGCAAACCCAAATCCCTGTATTGCTTGCGTACCTGTATATAGTGGTGATAGAGTTTGCCACTAGCGGCTTTGGGCTCGCCATTTTCAGATACGTATGGCATATAATAAACTTCAGGATCTTCGTGAGGAAACATATCATAAATTTCTTGAGCCAATTTTCTAAACCGTTCCGATGAAATGCTATCAAAAAGTCAATAAGAATTTTACTATCTTTAAGTCATTAAATACAATATGTATATATATATATATATATATATATATATATATATATATATATATATATATATTGTATTTAATGACTTAAAGATAGTAAAATAGTTATACAGCTGGTGGAGAGTTTTTGAGGCATAAACTAGTGCCTCTTATTATAAGGCATGAATTAAACAACAACCCAAAGAAAAGGTAAATAGATTTGTTGAATTTAGATAATTTTTTCAATATATATATATATATATATATATATATATATATATATATATATATATATATATATATATATATATATATATATATATATTGAAAAAATTATCTAAATTCAACAAATCTATTTACCTTTTCTTTGGGTTGTTGTTTAATTCATGCCTTATAATAAGAGGCACTAGTTTATGCCTCAAAAACTCTCCACCAGCTGTATAACTACCTGCAATTAATCGGCCCTCCTCAGTACCGTCAATTAATGTCTTGACAGTCTGAAAAAAGTTTATAATGCAATTAAGATTTTTAAAAAATCGTAAAAGTAAGAGAGTAAGGCACAGAAGCAGTACTTTAGTTGTTAGTTACCTGTTTGTTACGTAAAGTATGGTACAATCGTGTGACAAAAATGTCAGTCGCCTAAGGATAGTAAGAGCTAAAGCTGAGCACTTATTGCTGTATTCGTGACAAAATGTGCAGAATTGGCAGGTATATGTTGAATTCTGAAAATGCTTAAAAGTTTGAGACGAACACAAAACAGATTTATCTTTCGGTGTCTGACATTTACTTGCCACATGATGGGACAATTTTTAGAAAGGTGTTGACCTTACAAGAAAATGGTTTAAATCATTGTACTTAAATAATCCATTTACTTATTTACTCTTGTTAATAATTAATTACTGAAGTAGCATAAATGTTAAATTTAAATATCTTACCGAGCCAGAATCTACCCCAGCTGGAGCAACAGCGTACGATAGTCCTACAGTCGCCTTTAAGCTGTATGGCATAGCCACCAAATCTCCTACTTTATATTGTCCAGTAACATGCTCTATTAAAATTGGTTCATGAAGACTTTCATTTGTTGATACCGACTCGGTAATAGAACTAGCCTCGTTACTAGGATCTGTAGTTTGTTGTAAAATTGAAAAAATTAAAATAAATATGTTTAAATAACTTAATTTATTTTGCTTTATCATTACTATAGCAAATACAAAACTTTAAAAAAAAATTAAATACAATATTTTTCTAATTACAAATTTATGTTAAAAATGAGAGATGTATATAGAGAGGTATATAGACCGTCGGAACGACCAAGCAAACCCAAGCAAAATTAGGGAAAGCTCCAAGGAAATCGCAGGAAATCATTAAAAATTGCGCAATTTTCGCAATCTTGTCACGTTTTTGGATCTAGTGATTAACCCCTCGGGTTCACAATAAAATAATTTTGCTAAAGTATATTTAATTTTATTACTTTTATATAAAAACAGAACATATCAACTAAAAAAAGAAATGAAATATTTTTGAAAAATACTGAACCTTGATCTTGCAATAGAACATCAGATAAAAATGGTGAAAAAGTGTAACCAGAATAAATGATACTAACAAAAACATACTTACGTGCCCGTCACTTTCAAATTCAATTGACCTATTTTCAATATTTTGATACACCTTTAGTTTAGCCCAAAATTTTACTCGAGGCCCGATTTTTGGTATAATTTCTTTGAGCATTTCCATGTTAAGGTGCTTCATAGCCTCATCGTCAATCTCATTTTCTGTGAAGTTTATATTATTTCTCATTAACTTTAACCTAATTTCCGATTTAAAGCAAACATTGTGTAAAAGCACAACTAATTTTATAAATAATAACCTGCAAAATTTGACTAGAGGAGAAGGTGGTATTATGGCCCCCCATTTTGTTTTTAGCATGTAAAAAATAAAAAAAAACTTAATTATATTAAATTATATTTATTAATATAAATTTAAGTCTATTGCCAAATCAGTTTTGTAGTATAAAAACTTTTAAATACATTTTAATAGAGCAAAAACTAATATTAAAGAAAAAATTGCAAAGTTCGATCAAACGAATATGAGCACCTTATATGGCCCCCAGGGGGACATATTAGATGTATGCGAAAAACAAGAAGCACACTATTGCCATTTAGCGACAAAAATCGCATATATATAAGTCACTTTCAGCTCCAGAACATCCGCTGTGTGCCCACAAGAGGCAACTCTGACATCTTACCCAAATTTCCCCTCTCTGATCATGGGAAAATTTTGCTTCGCAAAAAATACAAGCTGCGTCGTCATCGGTGGGATTTGAACCCTCGAAATCAGATTCTTCCTCAGCGTTTAAAATCTCATCTGAGCTTGCATCGCTTTCTGTAGAATCTTCGTTAGGAACTATACGTCTTTTAACTTGTTCCTTTTTTTGAATTTGACCTCCACGTCCATGACCTTTTCCACGTTTGGGCACATAAGTTTTCTGAATGGATTCTTCTAATTGAAGTTTGTATGGCGATGACGTAATCACTGTTGCCTTGGCTGATTTTCTTCCCCGATTAGATAAGTTTATTTTAGGCTTAGGAGGAATCGGCGAAATATGTTGGGGCAAAATAAGCGATTGTTTTGCAGACGATGACGGCCCAGGGCGATCAAGGTTTTCTAATGATCTAGATTGGATAGCTGTTGATGGTCCAGGTTCGTTTGATAATTCTTGGTGGGTAGACGATTCTGCAGCTAATGTTCCGGGCTGAATGGTTGGTTGAGGTGTTTCTTTGGTCAAAGAAGTCTCATTCTCTACTACTTGAAGTGATTGCGATTCAGCTAAAAAGTCAGCATTTGTAAATATGTGGCGATTAAAAGGGTATATACCAGTTACTTTAAAACCATTGACTGCAATCTCGCCTGTTGTACATCTTAAGTAAGCATTACCCAGTAACTCAGCAATATCATATGGCTTAAGAATTCTATCAGAGTGTAATAAAAATTTTCGTATTTCCTCGCTGTAATGCGATTTAAGTGCGCCCATGAATGTTCGGTCTAGGGGCTGAAGCCGATGCGTTGTGTGAGGAGGTAAGCTGATAATGGTGACATGTTTTTTGCGAGCAACTTCCAATACCTCAACATTTCGTGTGTGGCTGTAATGCCCATCGAGAATTAAAAGAACAGGAGATTGTTCTGTTGGATTAGTTTTTTCCACAAAATGATTAAACCAATCAGTAAATAAATTGGACTGTATCCAACCAGAAGGATGGGCTTTTCCTATTGAACCAGGTGGAGCTCCTTTCATTAAAACATCTGAGACGTTCTTACGAGGAAAGATTAGCATTGGGGGGATGAATGTTCCTCCGGCACTCATTGAACACACCACTGTTACCAGAGACCCTCGTTCAGCTGCCGTAAGGGCTCCCACTTGCCTCTTACCTTTTCGACCTATTACTTGCGGTATCTTGGACTGCACAATAATTGTCAGCCCAGTTTCGTCTACATTGTAGACACGGTCAGGGGGATAGGCCCTTTTAGCGTTGGTGCCGTCCGTCGACGGCGGGTAGCGAGGCAGATGGGCGGAGATCGGGCGGTCGAGGTTTTGTCTGGTGAAGGGGGGGCTGATGGCACGGAACACTAATTGTGCAAGTATAGCTTGCACTTGACCGATTTTTTAAAATTATTTTTAATAAATTAATAATATAACATTGGCAAAACACATTATAAAAACGTTTTCAGGTTATTTAATAACAGTCATAAGTCAAAATGTGACCGAAACCTTGCCCCAAAAACTTAAAAATTAACGTTAAATTAAGAAAAATTAAAGTTGGTTCTCTCTTAGTTTAATTTACTTTCACGCTTAATTTCTGAACATAAATGCTATAATAATATAATTGCACTTCATTTCTTAGATTTTGCTTATTATAATTTAATTTCTCTGCATAATTCCATTTAGAGATGTTCCGCCATATTGCAAATTAAGAAACGTACAAAGACGGCGACCACAAGATTGTATTATTATTTATTACATTACATTACTTTTATTTGATATATTAAGTTAAATTTCTTACCTTTGAATATCTCTATTAGTTCTGGGAAGCCCCAAGATTCTAACAATTCTGCGGTACCTTCACACAATAGCTTTGTTCGCGGAGACTATCCGTGACCAGTCCGTAACCTGTACAAGTTAAATAATCCCAAACATTTATGCGCATGTGCGATTCGAAACCGATCAGGAATGGACAAATCTCCGCGAACGTTTTTGGTGAACGTGCTTGTCCGGAACATCTGCGAATCACTTAACCTTAACATATTTTATTATTTTGTATTAAATTTTTAGACTGAACAACCTAATTTAACATTATATAATGATTAAAATTGCCACAAAGACATATTTGTTCTGCTATGAGTAATTTTAAATACAAGAATAATTGAATATACTAGAGCATATTATTATATACAAATTTATATCTACCTTTATACAACTAACAGCATATGAAATTTAACTGTTCGTTATCGCAAAATACAGCCCGCCCAAAATTAAACGACAATTTTCAAACAAATTTCACACTGCACTTGCGCGGACATATAATTCATGCCGTAATCCTCGGATCGTGTTGACTGGTTACGGATGTGTCCTGAACTTGTTCTCGCATCACCGCGAACGCCAAATTTATTGTCAAAATCAGTGATTTTCTACACCGCGAACGCAAATAATCGCAAAGCGCACGCGCACTTGTCACGGACTAGTTCCGGATCGTCTCCGCGAACAAAGCTATTATTAACACTAACACAGTAAAAATAAACCCACAAAAATAAAAGTATTGCATACAAGACCAGACGATGAAAAGGAAAGGCAGAACTATGGGCACTCATCCAGTGATTCCGATTCCGACACACAATTGTTTCGGCTAATTACGATCAACGCGTCGGGCGAACAAACGGTTTTCTTTGCGGCATTGTCAGATAATATGTTAGCGATTATATTGATGTAGGAATCGAAGGGAAAAGGGGTACGTTTCTTATATTTTCTGTTTTGTTCGATACAGAAAAATAATAAGCATCGCATAAATATATATTTGTTATCTAAAATTCAGTAGTTGTTATAATATTATGTAATTTAAATAGCTAACTTTATTTTATTATTTCGCAATATCCAGAAAATAATGTTAAGTGCGGCAATACGGCTTTTTGTTATCCAAAAGTGGTGTAGGAGACAATCAAACAATTTGCAAAGTATTCTACATGGTGGAATGTTGAAAAGAAAGTTACATTTTGTTGTTAAATACTTTGCAAAAAAATTAACTACATTCTACAACTTGTATATTCCACGTCCAAAGTTACTGACAAAGTATATTCTACAACAATGTAGAATATTCTGTAACCTGAAGTAAAAACCCACCCCTGCAAATCTTTGTTACAAATTTGTAGGGTATGAATAAAAAACCGACATGTAATTATACTTACACTTGTAGATAATAATATGACAATTTGTGAGAAAAATGGGTGCTACAAAATTGTAGGCAAATCTATGCCTGGACTTTTTTCAGTGCAATGTTTTCTTCTGGAACCACACATATCTTTCGTGCTTTGGCCTCTGCTGCTAGAATGACATTAGCTAGTTCAGGCAGTTTGGTGTAAATTAAATCATCTTTGTCACCATGTTTGACGTCGATATCACTTTAAACCTAAGAAGTACATTTTACTAGCTACTGGCCAAAAATTTTTGGTAATAAAGTTCACATCTCGTAAGTATACAAACAAGAATACAAAATTGTATGCTTGCCAATGTTTTCTTCTGGAACAACACATATCTTTCATGCTTTGGCCCCTGCTGCTAGGATAGCATTAGCTAGTTCAGGCAGTTTGGTGTAAGATAAACCATCCTTGTCACTATGTTTGACATATATGTCACTTTCAACCTAAGAAGTACATTTTACTAGTGTACTGGACAAAAAATTGTTGGCAATAAAGTACACAACATCTCGTAAGTATGAAAAAAGTGAGGAAAATCTAACATTTGTACTTTTTAGTAACTAAAAGTAACCAAAAACTAAACAAAGGAGAGGTTGGGTTAATTTATTAATCCGCTTCTCAACCTTTTGACACAGATCAAAGCATAATATCTATTCTTATCAGCTTAATATCACTCTCGCTACATTTCAATACAGTTAAAAAAGTAATACAAACTAAAATCACAATAAAAGTCTAAAGAAAAGAAGAACATCCTACGCCAGGAAAAATAGTACCTATTTTCAACTGGTAAAATGATATTAAAAATTGCAAGAAAATAAAATAATCCGCTATTTTTTCACTATATATTATTACAAAAAACTGCATTATCTTGTTAAATATTATTTTTGAAGAAAATTACGCATTGCGTTAGTGTTCAAGAACCAAAAATATACATCACACTTGATGTAAACGACAAACTTCATAAGAAAAGCCGCCATGTTCACGATTCGTGTGTGGGAAGGTAAAGCTAGTAAAGCAAAAAAATACTTAGATAATATAAATATACCTTTAAATTAACTTACTTACCTTTAAATCTTTCTAATTATTCCTTTGTCAAAACTAACTCCATCCTCCATCATTGCAAAACTACGGATCTAACAAATAAACTGCACATCGGCGATGTCACAAAATGCCAAAATAATGCATTTCCTATTAATACATAAATGCAAATGGCCGAGTCGCGAATCATATGCACGAACACCGAAATTAGACGAGCTGCAATGTCGATGCATTCTGATTGGTTGGCAAACGGAAACTTGAACAAAATTATAACTTGATCTTCTTGGGACAAAACAACTGGTCTATTATACATATTTTTTGTATAATGGTTATATATACAATCTCTCTAAATGGATCGTGTATATAGCTAATTATATTAGCGCTATGGAACAAGAATCTAGCGGCAGCAAAGTATTTAACAACAAAAGGGATGCTGTATAACGGTTATATTCCTTAGTGCAGCATAACTGATATTCTTGCCACAATACAAAAGTATCGTAAATTTATACAGATGCGTATTTATGGGTATGGAAAATTGTATAACCACAAATAACCTCGTGTCAGGATAACAGTTGTATTGGGGGATTTCTCTCAGTGCGCTTTGTACTGTTTTCCATGTCGACTTTTTGCTGCACCATCTAGCTTGAGCGCTCTTGGCAATCGGGGATTTAAAGACTGGAAGCATTTAGGAGACTCTTTAGCCCATCATGAAAATGCAAAAACTCTATAGATGGTTTGAAATCATGGCTTGAATTGAAGCAAAGATTGAAAATTGGTGAAACAATAGATGCAGTTTCTCAGAGACTCATTGATTCTGAGATAAATCACTGGTCTGAAGTTCTTTTACGCATTATATCAGTCGTTAAGATGCTAGGTGAGAGCTCTCTAGCTTTTCGAGGAACAAGCGATAAACTGTATGAACACAATAATGGAAACTTTTTGAAGTTAATTCAGTTATTGGCTGAGTTTGATCCAAAAATGGAGGAACATGTTCGCAGAGTCCTCAATAAAGAAGAAATCAAAGCTACATATCTAGGGAAAACTATACAAAAAGAAATAATTGAATTATTGCATGACATTATAAAGCACCACATCATTGAGCAAGTTCAAAAGGCCAAGTATTATTCCGTGATTCTTGACTGTACTCCCGATGCAAGTAAAGTAGAACAGATGACATTTGTGGTAAGATTTGTCTCCATACAGGAATCAGAGTCTGAAGTTCAAGTTAATATCAACGAACATTTTTTGGGTTTTCTACCCATTGAGAGATCAACAGCTAAGGAATTATCGGAGGTTTTACTAGAAGAGCTAGGCTTAAAGTAGAAAACATGCGCGGTCAAGGGTATGACAATGGTTCCAATATGAGAGGAGAAAAATCGGGAGTACAAACAAGAATCAGAAATATGAACCCCAGAGCATTTTATGTTCCATGCAGCAGCCATTCGCTAAATTTGGTTGTAAACGATATGGCAAAATCCTCGTTTGAGGCAGCCAACTTCTTCAACATTGTTCAAAAGTTATATACATTTTTTTCTTCCTCTTCTTTTCGTTGGACAATATTACTGAAATATATTGATACTTACACCCTAAAACCATTGAGTGATACGCGATGGGAAAGTCGAGTCGACTCATTAAAAGCTCTGCGGTTTCAAATTGGTCCAATTCACGATGCTTTGTACAGCATATATGAAGATTCAGAAATCGATAATATGATCAGAGACCAGGCTAGCGGATTATTAAATAATTTGAAGCAGTTCAAATTTATATGCCCTGTTGTGAGCTGGTACAAAATTTTGAGTCATATTAACCCCATCAGCAAACTTTTGCAAACTGTAAATTTTAATATGTCACAAGCTACTGATATGCTTAGCAACTGCAAACTCTTCTTTGAAAACCTGAGATCAGATGAAGCTTTTGAAAGCATCATTTTACAAGCAACCGAGCTTGCTTCAGAGATTGACGTGGAAGCTAATTTCGAAACCACCACACCACGTCATCGTGTCAGAAGCAAAACAAGAACGTTTTTGTATGAGGGCCCGGATGAACCCGTTCAAGACCTCAAACAAAAATATAAAATAGATTTTTTTTAACACTATAGATGAAGCAATAAATGCCTTGGAAACCAGATATAATTTGCTAAATACTCACAGTAATTATTTCAGCTTTTTGTATAAAATTTTTGGTCTAAAAGACATGCCCAGAAATGAGCTACTGGCTAGGGATGCGCAAAATTTTCTAAATATCGATATTAGAATCAAATGATATATCGAAAAAAACAAAATCGATATTATAAAAATATCGGAATAAAAATATCGATATTTTAAAAATATCGATATTTAAAGAAATATGGTTTTTCCTTGTAATAAAATTTATTTGTGATTTTTGAGCCATTTATTGTTATTTTAATATTAATTTATATTAAAAATTGTAAATTAAAACCTATCTGCTTTACAATTTTGAAGAAATAATAATTGTGATAAACGATGCCCTTTGAGTCTGTTTCTTTGCACAGTTAACACCTGTCCTGCGTTAGAAAAAAGCCTTTCTGACGGCACTGAAGTAGCCACAATACTTACATATTTTGGCGCAATCTTTGCCAAACTAGGGTAAATGCCTTTTATGTTTTCCCACAGCATAAGTGGATTTGCATTAAATTGTGCAGGAGGATTTTGAAGATATCTTGAAATTTCAGAGTTAACATCGGTTTCTTGTGGGTACGTAACCGAATGTCTCTTCACTATTTGATGGTGATGACTCCAAAGGTTAAAGCTTTCCTGCTCTGAAAAAAAGAAAAAGAACACCCTAAATCAATAAAAATAATTTATTTCAATCGCTAAATTTCTTACACTCTTTTTGTGTTTCTCTAGGCTCTGCCTCTGCCAATACTACTTCTCTGTTCTTTTTTCGTTTGCGTGCATTATATCTTTCAAGGCTGATACAGCTCTGGAACAGGCCAACGGATTTTGAAAATGGATTTTCTTGAATCTTGGATCCAGTAATGTCGCTAAAGCTAGGAGTAGCACGTTTTCCAGGTGTCCGAATCTTTTTTGAAGTTCTGATTGCAATTCTTTTTTCAGCAATTTTGGTATTTCTTGGTCACAGTCGGTATTATTAATTTTATTAGTAAGGCAAAAAGTCATCGGAATTACTTTGCTTGCAGTTACATAATTCTGACCACATAACTCTTTTGTAGCTGCTTCCAAAGGTCGTAACAACGACAAAACTTCTTCTATTTGTTGTATTTCTAAAGCACTGACCATTGCTGGAGCTGTTACATGTCTAATAACAATCTCGTTAATATGTGCCCTTAGTTCTAAAAAACGTTGTAACATGTAGTATTTAGAATTCCAACGCGTAGCAACCTCTTGTATTAATTTTTTTTCTGTATTCTTTATCAGTTCATCACTTGCTACTACACTGTGTTTGAACCAAGTAACAATGCTCTTTACCTTATTAATAATTGTTGTTAAATCTGGTATTTTCTCAATTGCTTTCTCAGCCACTAAATTTAGAGTATGTGCGTAGCACGGAATATGCACTGGTTTGCCAAACGCTATATTTACGGCCTTAACAATATTTGCACCACTATCAGTCACGATAGCGGTAACTACATTTTTTTTAAATGTTCCAGTTTTGACAGGTTTCAGTTAACTTTTCAGATAAGTAATCCGCCGTATGTCTTTCAGACAGATCAAAAACTCCCAAAGTAATTGAGGAAATTTCCACATTTTCAGCGAAATGGACTGTTACACCCAAAAAACTTCTATTTTGCATAGTGTCGCTCCAAATATCAGTGGTTATTGTAATACCATCAATACAAGCTAATTTTTCTTTGACACTTGCAGCAACATTTGTGTATTTTGCTTCCAATCAACGACCGAATGTGTCTCGGCTCGGTATTTTATAATGGGGAGCTACAGTTTTCATTAAGTGTTGAAAAGCTTCGTTATTAACAATATTCAGCGGCTGCATGTCTTTACAAATCATAAATAAAATTGAATTGGTAATACTGTCAAACTTTTTACCTCCTTCAGCAAAGGACATCAAGTTTCGAAAAGTTTCTTTAATTGACTTTTGAACCGGTTCTGCTGAACTCCTATTTACATTTAAACCACCTGCTGAAGTTAAACTTGCAAAACTGCCTCCAACGCTAATGGAATCATCATCATTAAACGTTTGTGTTGAAGGTCCAGGGCCTCCAGAGAAAAGGCTTAATTCCTGTGATGGCCCGGCAACTGGCTCCTGTGTATGTTGATTGGGAAGGGGGCTTAATTCCCGTGATGGCCCAGCAACTGGCTCCTGTTGGATAGGTTGAGGTTGATCAACTTGGTTTTCCTAAAAAAAATCACATTCTGATTAGGTACTTTTATATTTATTACCAAACATTCTGGGACCGCTACTCTTTAAGTTAATTAGGTAGGTACATATGCCTTTTTTAAATATTATTTACCAATATTATTGTACTACTTTTTCCATAAAGTTAATAAATAAATACATAAATATCCAAAATTTACCTTGTCCTTGGCAAAATGTATTTTTAACGAATTAGTTGGTAACAATGTTAACGTCTTATGTGTTCGAACAATATGGGCCATTAAATTTGTTGTATTGTCCGAAGTTTTTAATTTCTTCATACAAAAACAGCAGGTAGCAGTTCCATCACTATTTTTAAGAAAATGTCTCCACGCGTCGCTTTTTGGTGGAGCCATTATTAAAATAAAAGTTTACAATGTTTTTATGTATGTATATCCTGTTTTCCTGTTGCACTTACACTTCGCTTATCACCTACTACACTTATAGTATAGGCTACTATAGACTCAACACTCAACAGTGCTACATATCTATTCTGTTCAATAAACAAAACAAAACATAACTAAATTTATTTGGGGATTTCCCCTATTAACCTCGGCCTCGGACCGGATTTATCTGTAGTGCTGCCATCTAACATAGGCAAGACGAACTCATGACTTCCGAATTATAATTTCCTGTAAATTGCTACAAATATAAAAGAAAATTAAACAAAAACGGATATTTGATTAAACGATATTATCAAATAGAAAAATCGATATCAATCGATATTATCGGAAAATAAAAAATCGATTTTATTATCGATTATCGAAAGGGAAAAATTGACATTTTCCCCAAATCGATATATCGTGCGCATCCCTACTACTGGCTCATTGCAAAGATTTGGAAGTAGTTTTAACTGATGGAAATTCAAGCGATCTTAACGCCCTGGAACTAGGCGATGAAATAAGCATTGTTTCGTCATTATTAACAAAAAAGGAAACCCCTGTTGAAGTTCTCAAGTTTATCGCTACACTTAAATTCGCACCAAACCTCAGCATAGCATTAAGAATCCTACTTACATTGCCAGTCACTGTGGCTTCAGGGGAAAGAAGCTTTTCAAAACTAAAAATAATCAAAAATTATCTCAGAACGATGCAGACGCAAAATCGTCTCAATGGATTGGCAATGATAGCTATAGAACACCAAATTAGTGACAAATTAGACTTGAAATCACTGGTTCGTGAGTTTGCCGAAAGAAAAGTTAGAAAAAGGGCATTTTAATTACTTTGGTTAGTTAGAATTTATTTATATAATCTTGTTATCTGATGATTGAGTTTTTAATAAAACGTTTTTTTTTATTTTTTTTTTCAATGTTTTCTTGACTTTCTGATATGGTCGCATGAGATTTACTTAAAAAAAAAACGGGGGGGGGCAAAATTAAGGTTTTGCCCGGAGCGCCAAAATGTCTAGGGCCGGCCCTGCATCTGGTGAAGATCGGAAATTCGTGTGAGTCTTCTTGCAGACGTCACAGCGCAACAACAGATTTTGCATCCTCTGCAAACGTTGCATTTGGGTTTTTGATGTGGAGCACCATATTGGGGCTCCATATGCAAGCACTGGTCTAATGATCTGTTTCACAATTAGTAATTTATTCTGGGGTGAGAGATGAGACTTTGGCGAGAGAATGGCGTACACACTCTGCTTTGCCAGAAAGGCTTTTTGCAGTGTTGCCGTGATGTGCGGCATGTACGACAATCTCTCGTCCAAAATCACCCCCAGATATTTGACCCTGCGAACACGTGCAATAGGGATGTTGTTTATTTGCAAGGAATGAAAATTCTATTGTTGGTAAACTTTTTAGTTAAAACAGCACATTCGGTTTTTTGCCGGGTTAAGAGAAATTTTCCACTTCAAGTAATAGGGCATTAAACGCTGAAGATGCCACAATATTTGACGTTTCGCGGCTTCCGCATAATACGAATGCGCGTATATCAGGGCATCGTCAGCGTACAATGCCAGTTTTGTCGTGGGGTGCTGTGGCATATCTGCCGTATACAGATTGTATAAAATGGACGAAAGTACCGTCCCTTGCGGCACGCCCGCCGTTATGGGGAGCGGGTCGGAAAGGTCGCCTTCCACCCTTACCTGTATGCGCCTATCTGATAGGTATGAGGATATTAATGAAACCCAGTGGAGCGGAAATTGGTGATAAAAATATAATTTATGAAGTAAGCCGTTGTGCCACAACGCATCAAAAGCTCTCTTAACATCAAGCAGGAGCATTACCGTGTTTTGCTGGAGGTTAAATTTGTCCAGGGCGTCCTGGACAACCTTGGCAATCAGCAGGGTGGTGCTATGCCCCGCCCTGAAACCAAATTGACATGATGGAATTTTTTCCTCCAGCCCTTCTGCCCTTAGCTTGGTTAAGAGAGCTCTTTCAGTAATTTTGGACATAGTGTCCAATAACGAAATTGGCCTGTAACCTTGGGATTTTCCCCGGCTTCAGGATTGGTATGATTGTTGCTTTTTTCCACTGGGTTGGAAAATGTTGGAATAGGATTATGGAGTTAACGATGTGAGCGAGTTGGATAAATGTTTTTCTGGGAAGGTTTTTTAAAAGGATATTCGCAATGCCATCTGGTCCTGGGGCTTTATTGTTTGCCGTCGTTTTTATTATTTTCAAAATTTCTTTATCTCGTTGGTAATTTGTTCTTATTCGTCTGTTGCGTCATAGGCTGCTACAGACTTCGGCAAGAGTTTGGGCGAGAGTGGCAGCTTTTTCTTTGTTGGTTTGTATAACATTTGCAGAAAGCGTTGGAATTTTTGCGAACTTGCCCTTCAATCTTTTTGTTAAGCGCCAGAGGGAGTTGTCTTGCATCGACAGCCCCCTCAGGGTCTGTTGCCATGCTTCGTTTTTATGTAAGTTTATTCTGGATCTGATAGATTGCTGCACCACTCTCATTCTATCTCTATCCTGTGGCCGTCTCTAGCGTTGCCATTTTCGTCTTAAGTTATTTTTGAATTTAATAAGATCTAAGATGTCTGCAGGAAGTCGATCTTCATTGCGCTGCAATCCTACTTTATGACCAATGAGATCGCGTGCTTCTGAATATTTTTCGTGATTTTGTCGACTTCTTGTTCTAGTTCGTCTATTGTTTGTAAATTGTTGTTAATTACTGTCCTCTGGTTCAGGAATTGTCTGTATCTTGGCCAGTTGGCATTTTCAAAGATAATCGTCGTCGGGCCATCGTCGTGCTGCACCTGGGTTTCCCAGGTTGTTACAACAGGAAGGTAGTCCGACGAGAGTTCATCGGACACGACGGAATCAGATAGGTTATTGACGCTTTTATTAATGATCAAATCGATATATGTGGGCCCAGGGCCCCCGCAAGGGTTATCAACGCCCGCGTGCCAAAAATATTTTGGCGCCCCTTACTCGGCAAAAAAATTGGGGGTGCCCAAATTTGTCCAGTTTTTGTTGGAATTTAGTGTAGAGTAGTTAAAAAAACTATCAGAAACCTTTCTTAAATGCCTTAAGATCAGTATGCTGTTAGTTTTAGATAACATATGCATTTTTTTAATTTTTAATTTTTTTCCTTTAGGCAATCGATTAAAACCTCATTTTATAAGGAAACTACAGAGATTTCAAAACCAAAACTTTATTTTTCTCTAAATTATTTATAAAGGCATAAATCAAACAATAAACAAATCACAAATAAAACATACCTTATTATTAGGACACAGAAATTAAATGGGCGTTTTTCTAGATTTGGCCGCTGCAAATTCTTTTATAATATTATCAAAATCTATTTTATCGAGTATCTCTTGCTCTATAGCTAAGATTTCCAAACCAGATAATCTTTCTTGTGACATGGTAGACCTCAAATAATTTTTAATTATTTTTAATTTTGAGAATGATCTCTCACCAGAAGCAACAGACACAGGTAAAGTGAGGAGGATTCTTAACGCAATACTAATATTTGGTAGAGATGAAGTTAGATTGTTTTCAAATATATATTGAAGAATTTCAAGGGGATTTGATACTTCAGGCAATGAAAACAATCTTAGGGCTTTTATCTCGTTAAATAAACCATTTCCTTCCACGTCAGCCTCCTGCTTTTCCTGATCAGTTAGCTTCTGTTGAAGAACATGACAGCATTTTAAAAGATCTTCGTCATTTAATTTAGAAATATCACAAATAAAACCAAAAACGTTTTCGTAATCAGATATCATATCGAACCTACTATTTAAAGAACTTAGTGTTTGATCAATTATTTTTAAAAAGAAATTTATTTTAAAAGCAGTTTTTGGATCTTGAGGTGTCTCATCCGTGTGCTCATAATCGAACAATTTCGGTTTATACCTTCGTCTTACATTATTTAATGGGGGAAAACATTGCTCTATCTCAAGAGCAGCCGCTAGTTTTCCAGCTTCAACAAGATTTTCCTCGAAAACATTATCATTTCTATAATTTTTAAAATGATCGACTAAATTCTTTAAATAGTTTTGGCACACTTTAATGTCAATCGCTACACTTTGCATCATTTTGCTTACAATATTAATCTGGAATAAAACATCATACCAAATTATTATACTACAAATAAATTTAAAAGATTGAATATTTAATAAAAGAGAATTTGCTTTATGTCTAGTTTCTATGTTATAAGTATCATTTTCTGCTATTTCTAGAAGGCTATCACATATTTGAATTAAATGAAACTTTAGCGGTTTCATAGCATCAATCCTACTTGACCATCTAGTATCACTTAGGGGTTTTAGATTTAACTGAGGGACATGCTTTTTCATAACATCCCATCTTTTTGTGGATGAAGAGAAAAATACATAAAGTTCTTGTACAATATTAAAAAAATTCACTATTTCATTTGAAACCTTAGCAGCAGCATTTACTGTTAAATTTAAGCTGTGTGCAGCACATGGTACAAAAAATGCCCTAGGATTAGCATCGAGTATGCGTTTTTGTAAACCAATATGTTTTCCGCGCATATTGGCCCCATTATCATACCCTTGACCTCTCATATCTTTAATATCTAAATTTAAATTTTTCAAAAGTCCCATTACAAAATTACATAGCCCTTCCCCTGTAGAGTCGATTATTGAGTTGAATGCTATAAAACTCTCTTGTATTTGGACCTTTTTAGAACTGTCATTTAGAACGACATAACGCAAAACGAGGCTTATTTGCTCTGTATGGCTTGCATCCGGTGTACAATCTAAAATTATTGAATAATATTTGGAGCTTCGAACCATGTCCAAAATATTATTTTTTACTTTAGAAGCCATTAATTCAATAATTTCATTTTGTATCTGGTAGCCTAAGTAATGGGTCATTCTTAAAGAATTTGTTTGTGAGTTTTGCACTCGACTTATGTGCTCTCTCATCACAGGATCAAAAGATGAAATCATCTCGACAGTTTTGAGGAAGTTCCCATTATCATATTGGAAAAGTGTTTTAGATGAACCTTGGAAAGCTAGGCACTGTCTGGATAAAAATTTAACAACTGCAATAATTCTTTCTAGAACGTCATGCCAATACTTTTTTTCAGTTTCTAAAACCCGTAAGTGATGATCGTTTACAGTTGTAGATAATTTCAACATTTTTTTTAAATTCATCCATTTATTCATGTGAACGTTATGTGCAATTGATGTTTCATGTCTTATAATGGCTAAGGATAAATGTTGCCAATCAGAAAAACCACTAGTATCAGAAAAACTAGTAGAAGTCTTGCTGAAAAGTTTACAACAAAAACAAAATACCGAATTTTTCGAAACTGAGTAAATTAGCCAAATTCTTTCCACTTCTTCTCCATTTCCTAGTTTTCTAACAAAGTACTTACTTGAAAATTTTCTTTTGTCTTTATTAGCAGGAAATTGATAATTACGTCCTATCAAGGGAGGACCACGATCAACCAATATTCTGACTTCATCATTGGTGATGCTTCTGGGCCATAAACCGGGATCTTCTGATGGAAGAATACTAGGAATAGTAATCTCAGTCTCCCCTTCAGTAGAAGCTTCATCGCTAGAACTGCTAGAAGTGTCACTTGTAGTCGTAGTTGTTAGGATGGCTGACTCTACAGAGGCTATATTTTCAATACGTGTTGATGTTGATGTCGATGGTTCACATGTTGCAGAAGATGGCGATGGCGCCGCTTTAGAAACTGTATTTTCTTCTACCTCTATCGTTTCAGTCTTGTAAACTTGACTTTTTTGCAAAAAATGTTTCATACTCCCAGCCATCTTTTCCCTTTCTTGGACTCTAACTTTTTTTTGCTCTCGAAATTTAGCACCAGAAGGTCGTTTTCTCTTCTGTGGCTCCTAGAATTTAAGAAACACTAGATCAAAAATTGGTAAGGACATTTACCCTTGACTTCCCTTGCACAAGACCCATCTTTTTGAGAACGCCCCGTAATTTTTTATTTTTATGAATCTAAACTCTAAACGCGAGCCTTTAAACCTAAACGGCTAAACGAACTTAAGACCAATCTGAAGCATATACCCTATACACTTTTCCTGGTATAATAATTTGATAATTAATTTTTGGCAAAGATGAAATATAAATTTTTTCAGAAAGTCAAACGGTATGATGGTGGCTCCAAGGCGAAACGTCAGGTTTTAAATCTAAAATGTCTAAAGAAATATCAAAATCTATCCGATTTTTCCACGAATACAAAATACTTTCCTATTTGAGGGAAATAAAAATAATATTATCTATGGTATAAAGGTATGGGCTAATTAAGGATGTGCACTATTTTAAACAGAAAAAATTTAAAAAAAAACGAATTTTATAGACCTTAGAAAATGCTAATACTGCATGTGGGTAGGTACTTACCATTTCATAAAATTATATTCAATCACAACAAAACACAATAACACAAAATACAAATCAATCTTTTTAATTTTTAAGTATCTAAATATTATAATTTTCTGCGTCTTCTTGACCCTTAAACGTTGCGAAATAAAATATCAATTATTTGGATTACGACGCCTTCCGCTGTTTTATACTCCTACAGAGTATTCGAGTCTGGACAGGAAAATCGGCAAGTAGGTAACAAGTTCTAACAACTTCTACGCAAACTTGTCGATTTATACCAGTATTGGATATTGGATCATGATATTGCATATTCAGATGTGAATAGTGATGATTGATTTTAAAAATATGTTTTCTGTTTTAATAGGGAATTAGATTAGATAGGTACCTAATTATATTTATGAACATAAACTTCGCTTAGATTATTGAAAAAAAAGATTTCTTTGGTGCCTTGCTCGTTGGAAATATTGTTAAAAAATTAACCAAAAACCTTTGGTTCTTGGCGCCCCTTACAGAGTGCGCCCGCGTGCAGTGCACGCGTTGCACACGCGGTTGCGGGGGCCCTGTGTGGGCCTCATCCTGTTTGACGGGTAGTGCGTGGGCCTATCCGTGGTTAATATTTGCAAGACATGCGCTGTGGCGTAGTCAAACAGCAGAGTGCCATTTCTATTGCGCAGATGATTACGCCACATCGCATGTCTTGCGTTGAGGTCACCAAGAAGTAAAATTTGTTGATTTCTGTTGAATATCGCATCGAAATCCGCATTTGTTAAGCGTAAGTTTGGTCGGGAGTAGCCGCCACAGATGACCACTCCATTCCTCAACTGTACAGCGACATTTTCAATCCGACTGAAAACTGTCTATCTGCTGGTGAGGAATGAATTGCTTCACCAGGACGGCAATACCGCCGCCCCTAATGTTCCTATCAAACCTGTAAATAATATAATTTCTAATTTTTATTTTAATATTTTGAGGAAGCTTGTCTTGTCTCAGTAACAATCATTATACCTATTTTATGCGAATATAAAAAATGAATAAGTTCGCCTAATTTTTTATGTCCGCCATTGGCGTTCCAATTTACGATTTTCAACTTTCTAGTAATCATAAATGTCCACGTTTTGCATGAAATTAATAAGTTTAATAGTTTTCGTGTGTTTGTCTGGTATGTTTAAAATTTTTATTAAGTCTGTGAACATTCTGGCTACTTCACCAAGATTATAATTCTGCAATTCCTTACCCACTTGCAAGAAATCACTCATCTGTCCATTGGACGATCCAGGGACTGTCCTGTTTCGGGCTCCGCCAGTTGTCTCGCGCAGAGAAGGGTACTGCTGTTCGGTCATCTTCTTCCTGGGGTGGCCGCTGGGCTGAGATGGAGGGCCGGGGGTTAAAGTTGCCGCCACTTGCCCTGGCGGTGTTGCCGGCACTTGCCCTGCCGGTAGCTTTCTCATTCCAGGCATTTGTAGTCGGGACTGTAGCAGGAATATATTGTCTCTGTTGGCTGTGCTGATTTTCTAGTATTTTATCTCTCTTGTAGATATATACAGGGCAGTACTCATTGTTTGCCATGTGGTTTCCGCCGCAATTTGCACATTTTTCAGGCACATCGCCTGGGCAATTGGGAGCACCATGGCAATAGGTGGTTGAATGCCCCCATTGCTGGCATCTGCGGCACTGTATGATGTCCTTATTTTGTCTGCGGCGTTCCCACGTAACTCTTACGTCGGCGTCGCTTAAATGTTTTACTTTGGTTTGCAGCTGTGTGAGTTTCGTTTCAGATGACGTCACAGCCAGATACATGGGTCTGAATTTCGTTTTCATAATGTAGACATCTTTAATATTTAGCTGGTATTCCTGCCGTAATTCATTTTTGACATCTTCGGGGTCTGGCTGGTGGTCCAGCCCTTTTATTACAAACGCATGTGTTTTTGTAGGAGTCTCAAAAACCCATTGTACTCGTTTATGTCGTGTATTTGCAAAATGACTGACTTTTTTGCAAATTTGATTTTGTACCCCTTTTTTATTCGTTTATCAAAGTCTTCTTTCATTATTCTGAAGGTTTCTCTAGATTCCACTTGTCCATCCAGGATTATTGGCGGTGGAATAATCTTCTTATTTTGTTTTTTGTTTATTTTGTTCGGGCATGGTTGTTTTGGTTTTTTCCCTTATTTCATTTCCAGATTGGCTTGCTGACTCACCAATTTCTATTTCAGCGTCTTCATCTTGTGGCGTTAAGATGGAGAATCTGTTCCTTGTTGGGACGGGATTAGATTCTCTGGGCTTTTGATTTAAGTAACTAGTCATTTTTATAGATTTGCTAGTTCTCAGTACATTGTCTGGACTTTTCTCTGCTGGCCTCTTGATTCCCGAACCTGGGGGAGGGGTGTTTGGGGGTGGCATATTTACAATGTCTTTACTTACAATTGTTGGTTGGTTTTCCTGCACGCCACTGGGGGGATTCCGTGGGGTGCGAGGGTCATTGGTTATCGGATTATTTGGGGGGTGGTTTCATTTTTTGTGTATTCACTTTCAAATTCCATACTATTGTTCTCACTACTTACACTGGGTTTATCTGCCGCGGAATTTTTGTCTTTTTTGTCCACTGTTTTTTGGGGAGTTTTCGGTTTAAAGGATTTAATGTTGTGATTATTTCGTATGTGTCGTAAACTTTAAAATCTAAAGTTTTAAAGTGACAGACTGTGCACGGTAATGAAAGTAGTTTGAATTGTAATGTCACATTTTCATGTCGTTTTATTATTGTTTTTTCAAAGTTTATCATGAAAATAGTCATTGTCTCTTTTAACTACAAAAGTGGGTGCAATTATACAGATATCATGTTTGACTACTAAACTAGACGTAAAAATTATAAATACTATAACAAATAATCCTAATGTAGGTTGTGCAATGCAATTTGCTTACAAAAACGCTAGTTGAATTGCAATTGGGTTTTAAACCTACATACAAACAAATTGTTTTGTAGTCTTGTTACATTAAAAACTACTAACTCAACTTTTCCAACCCTTTTAATCCCACTTTTCTTAAACAACATCAGTTCAGGTCAGTTACCATATCCTGAATACTTTATTTTAGAAATAAATAAGCTTTGCAATTTTGCATGCGTACAATGCGTCACCGTAGTATTATAATGTTCTACGGCCACTAGGTATCAAACTGAGAAAACAAGCTTCAAAGTTAAAATCCGATTTTTTTAAATATTTAGGCGTTGCTTATCGGATTTTTTTTGTTTCAAGATTTGTCTTTATTAAATATGCTTAATATATTTAACATTCACTGAGATACTCGTATTTAAGGTTATTTCGATTTTTTATTTTGGATATAGAACAACATAATATTTGGAGGTATCATTATACTTAAAAAATTTTTATGGATATAGAACAAGAGTTATGGATAAAGAACAACATAATATTTGGAGGTATCATTATACTTCAAAATTAAGAAAATAACACAAAATGAGTAATGAACATAAAGGTACACAAAAAGAAATGAATATTTTGATATATTTTTTTCTATTTAAATTCTTGCCAACTTTCTTCATTTCGACTTTTTCTTCTTCTTTTCTGTATTCAAGGACTTCTTGTTTCCAGTAATCAATGCCTTTTTATTATTTTCGGTGACTTGCTTATTTTTCTGCTTCTTTTTGTTTGCTTCTAGTTTTTGGTTTGTGGGGACTTTCTTTTTTTTTGCTTCATTGAGGCTTTAGAGCAGGGGTCTCCAAACTTTCCAGCCTTAGGGCCATACTGATTACTCCAGTACGTTCCGAGGGCCAAAAAAGTTAAATTTTCTGCATATTATACATGTCTTTACTCATTACAATTCTGTGTCTCTTTATCCAACTTATCACAAAAACAATAACAATAAGCCTACAACAATGTTATGAGTAGTTAGCCCATGACCATATCAAGATGTCATATTAATAATTATTCAACATAAAATTAGAATACTTCAGTAAACTAAATTTAATTTGCTATAAAAAATATGTTCTCTAAAAGGAGTTTTCAAGTATGCTAGCTCTCCGCGGGCCGGACAAAATCTGTCCGCGGGCCGGATGTGGCCCTCGGGCCGTAGTTTGGAGACCCCTGCTTTAGAGCATAAACTCTTGTAGAAAAGTCTTTCTTCTAGTGGCATGTACTCTACCATTTCAAGTAAGTGTTTTTTCTTTGCATCGGGTATTTGTGCACTTAAATTTATACCAGGAACTAATGCTGGGAATTCTAAATCTAAGTCTTTTCCATATTTCTTGCGGGACAATAATTTTAAGTCAGAGAATTCCCCTTCAAATTTTAGTCTGAATTTGACATTATAAATTGAATTTTTGTCGTAAATAATATGATTTAATTTTGTATATGGTATATCATTGTAAGTAAAAGTTCCAGATACAATTTCATAATTTTTGTAATCAGATTGAATCATTTGCAAAATAACGAACTTTTGCTTCCAAGTGTCTGGGATTTTTAATAGAATGCGAATCAAACCTGTCGGACTCCAAATCTCTAAGTTTTTAATAAATCTCTCAATGCAGCTATGAGCTGCATCGATTTCTTGGATGTTGCCGTGCCCTGGTTTTCCAAATTTCTATTCAATAATTTTTAGGATGCCCGAATCTGATGATAGAAGAAAATGTTGCAGAGCGAATGACAAAATTGAATTTCTGTTTTGGGGTACACAACTATCAGACCATAGAATATTTTTTTCTAGGCGGGGATTATCATGAACAATCCTTTTCAAAATTTTCATCCCTGCTTTGGCTATGTGAACACCACTTCGTCCGCAAATAAGCTCATGCCATATTGCATTGTGTACAACTTTTGTCTTATCCAGGTGCGCAATTAGATTGTAACAGTTTAACTTCATTTTATAGAAAAAGTTACTAACATTTGCCTTCGGTAACGAAAAAGTATTTTCCAAGTCAAACGTCACTATTCCTACCCTTTCGTCTTTTAAGTAACCTTCTCTATCCCGTTGTCGTTCTTGTTTTCCTATGTTTTTTCTATTAATATACGTTAATATATTCGTATACGAAGAATTTCGTATACGAATCTTTCTTCTGTAGTGGGGTTTTTATTAACTTTGAAACTTTGCCATTTATCGCACAAGTCCTTTTTCGGCATGAAAAAGCTCATGTTATATTCTGAAGTAAAAAATGGACTTATATAAGTGGAATTTTACTGGCTTTTCAACAGACACTTTATAAAGATCGTACATCCGTTGAATACTTAACACGTTCGCTACCAAGAGGGTATTTTGATTTCGACCCCACAGATCGAATATAAATAATTATGCAATAGTAACGAAAATGCAAAGTATCATTGACATTAATGCATAAAAAATATTAATATGGAGTTCCTGGGGGATATTTTTGATAATTTTGATCCGGCTCATATATGAGACAGCGGTCTATTGTGTAAACAAACAATAAATTGACCACGTGGCTCATATATGGGACACAAGATAAAAACAATTATTTTGACTTATGTATTTATTAGACGTCTATATAGAAATAGAAAAAAGTTATATTAACTATTATATAACTAAGTAGTGTTTATGGTAACCAAACAAATAATTTCTTAAAAGTAAAAGAAATAAAAGAACACAATTTGAAGAAACAAAGTAACCTAATCACTGCCTTCATGGTTCTCCTTGAAGCAGAGATCCACACATAGACCAATCGTTTGGCCGTTTTTGTCCTTGCAATCTTCACAGACAACAAATGTCTGACTTCTCTTTTGTTTTGAAGAACAAACTCGACACTTTCTTTTCTTAATTTTTTAGGGTAATGGTTCTTTCTTTTTGGCTTAGTTTTTTTGGGTGCATTTGCTGTATTTAGCTTTAAAAAATCTAATATTACCATTTCTCTGAAGTGAAAGTAGGTGGTTTTCTCTGGTTTAGTTTTATTGTATATGTAAGTACCATTCCATAGACAAACATCTACCAAGTGAAAAAAACCTTTAGATACCATCGAACGGTCTTCCTTGGTGTGGTAATCAAGTATAGCTATGGGCTTTTCTTTTTCGAAACCTCTTCTGTTGGTGCATTTGTCAGAGCCAGCTGACTGTAACGTGGATATTACAAGCACCTCTCTTTTGTCTTTCCATTTTAAAACCCGTACATAAACACAGAACAACGCAGCACAAACAACATGAGGTGTGACTAGTGTGACAAATCAACCAAAAGTACTAGTACGCACAGACCACTCGTCCCAGATGTGAGTCGGACTTTCCCATAGACCGCATCAAAGACTTTAATACGCTCGCTGGGATTGTTAATTTTTAAATGGCAGTTTAGTTTAGCATAGCAGCCGACTCATATATGAGACAGGTGGTCTATTAAAAAATTTGTTGCGACTCATATATGGGACGCTTGGTGGCGAACGTGTTAAGTCTCGTTCCAAATATTGTTTTGTCGAATTTGCACGGCAATAGTGCGATTCAATAAGAGGAAACGAAGAAATGTGGTTTCTAACTTGCCGTTTTTCATCATTTGGAATTACTTTCTTCTTGTGCTTTCCTCTGATGGAAGAACGCGGAATATTGGTTGCTGGATCCTGTACTTTTTTAAAAAAGTAATACACCCGATTTTTACTGATGTTAAGGGTATTTAAAAAGAATTCTTGGCATACCTTAATTTTTACACCATATACATAAAAAAAATAATTGTAAGAATACGCTTTTTTACTTTTCTCACTTTTCGTACTGCTGAGTATCTTGTTATATGCTTAGAATAAAAATGATTTTTCTTCTCGTCTTCAAGGCTCCAGAATTTTTATTTAAGTTATCCCTCTCCTCGGGCATAATTTTTAGTTCACAATTATGCCAGCATTTTTCTCTTTTGCATCCAGCCTTTTTACGGATTTGGGTGCGATTAATTTTCCTTTTGTATTAATATATTTCTCGCCACGTTGTCGCTTCTCTTTACGTACATTTTGCTTCCAATTCTGTGGATTTCTTGTACGTTTTCTTGTAGGTGAAAAAATGTCTTCTAAATTTTCATATCTTTATTGATATCTTTTTCATCACTCATATCTTCATTGATCTCGTTGTCCTTTTCTTCTCGTCTCCTTTCTTTATTGACTTCCTAGATTTTTCCAACTTTGATATCTTCACTGCTCTTATCTTTTTCAGCCCTGATATCTTCATTGATCTCCACATCTTTTTCAATACTTTCTATCTGGAAACCTGGCGGTGCTGTAGGTTTAATTCCTGAATTCAATATTGTCTCTTTTCCCTCGGCATTGACATCTATAGGTAATCTCAAGAATAATACCATTTTCATTTTCATGATGGGTTGCAGCTTCACTGGAAATAAAAATACCACATTTATTTCTAATATTTTGCCTAAAAGTTCAACTAATTGTACCTTAAAGTATCGATATTACCTAATATTATCAGTCTCATTAATAGTCCTTTGTGCGCATTCATCTTCATGTAAGAAATCTAGTAAGGAACTAAAAAAACAGGCACAGATTAGAATGGTTGAAAAAACAGCATTTTCTTGAGCAGTGACAACAAAGACTTAAATACCCTTCAATATTTGTAGTGCAAAAATAAAAAGTCTTACTTCCAAACATCACTTGGACAGTCTATAGGTTTTTCTGGTGCCGGTGAGCTAGCCTGACTAGTTTGTACGTCGTCTTCCAAGCTAAAGAAAAACAAAATTTTAAGAAATAATATAGGAATCTTATTTGTTTACCATAGTGACGTAATTTACGTACCTCTAATTTTTCATATCGCGGTACGTTAACGTACCTCTAGACACTACCTATACTTTGAAACAAAATAAACAAAATCCAGAACAAAAATAAATGTGCGGTTATGGTTAAAAAAGATTCCCGGTAGATTTGATTTCTTTATTACTGGGAAGAACACTTACCTGTGTAGTTCTGAAGCATTAATTTTCAGACACTTCACTAATACTACGCTCATATGCTTTTAAATTTGAAATAATTAACACTTTTTCAAGAAAAAACATTGAAACTGAAGAGCCGTTACAACAAAAAGTTAGGTTTTAAAAGCGTACCCACAAGTTTGCCGTAACTGTGACATTATTCTTCCCTTTCTGCAAATAAAAAATGATAGGTATATTATATTATCTAATTAATAATGGCGAAAAAAAGAGAGAAAAGTACTTAAGTGGATATAGACCAATATAATTTTACATTATTCCCAGATTAATAAGATTACTACTGCACTCTTAAAAATGCCTTGGTATATATGACTAATGTTTATTTGCTCCCACACTTATGTTACCAGAAGGAAGAATTTTTTGTTAAGAAAATAAAATAGAGTTTTTTCGAGGTTATCTTTGCGCAAAAATAAACCTAGCACAACAAAAACAATAAGTTGTTTTTGTATTAGTTGTAGGAAACCAAATATATTGTTCACCCTCAACTTTTTTAGATATAACCTGTTCAGCAATTAAAATAGCGAGCATGCAAATTTGCAATATCTTAAAAAAAAATTGTGACAACAGATTTTAAAAGACCTGTCACCGCTCAATAAATTTTCTGTTGCACTACGTTTTTTAGTTGTCCCCACTGATTTTTAACTTCTACAACCCGATTTCATAGCTGCCTCGAGTATGTAAACGGTAACATTGCATTGCTTCTTCACGTGACTATCATCGCGGAACGTCCATTTTTGGGGTAGCAACTTTTGCATTCGCATGTTTACACATTGCATGAGGTAAGTTGTTTGTTATTAGGTTGATAGGTTGCGACTGCAGAAAATAAATATCAGATATAACGTAAGTAAGAGTTTTATTTTATACTGGTCCATCTTCCGCGTTTAATCCCAATTGCTTTTGTAGTTCTTATTATAAAAAGTTATTAGGTACAAAGACGATCGCTATCGGACATGTTTCAAATAGTAAAAAATTAGTACGCGGGTACATAAGTACTTCAAGCAAGCTAAAAAACTCGACTCAACGAAAAATATATTATTAAATTAATAATTTAATATTGTATACTTCGGATTTTTCTACAATAATTTTTCAGAATTTTCACTGTCAACTAGGACTTTGCGCCGAATTGTTTTGTGTCGTAGTACCTACATAGATGCACTCGGAAAAAAAATGCTTTTCCCTGAGTATATCGAACGGCTTACAGAATCAATTAATATGGTTATGTTTCCGCATATAAATATATGGAATATATAGCACAGGAAATAAAAATAATTCATACCTGTGAGAAAGTTTAAGTTCCCCGTATTACAAAATTAGTTCTTATTACTAAAAACTGTAAGTTCCATTTACCTATGTGATTAATTGGTTTAACAGTTTTAACACAAAAGTTTTTTTTGGTTACTATGACCAAAAGTTGGGTTGAGTCCGTTTTCACTAAGAAAAAAGGTTGTTATAACCAAATTTTAGTTATTATTACGGCGGGTTGCAGAAAGGATGATTAGCTAACAACGTGTTAAATTTGCGTTGTTAAATTTTAGTCAAGTTACCCAAGATTTAATCAAAGCCGGCCCAGGCCTACTCGAAACAGCAATCGCGCAACATCGCTTCCAAACGTCGCAGTTTCGGGAAAACTCGAACGATAAACGTCAGATTTTAATGTCAACAATCAACAAAGCGTTTTGTATTTCCTATTTCTTGTAAAGCGAAGTTATATTGAATCAAAACAAATATTTTTGGGAAAATAGGCAAAGCGAATAGAAAAATTACACAAATATAGAAGAAAATAAACTTGTGAACATATGTATATGTATTTCTAAGGTAAGTTGTATGAAACCATTGAACCATAAAATACCGTACAGATACCAGCCAAATTTGTATAATTTTTCTGTTGATTTTTAAAATTTGCGTTAAAAATGCTTTACATAAAAAATTTGCTGCTTTTCAGCTTCCTTAACTACAATCCTGTTGTCATTATTATCCATTTATATGTTTGTTTTAGGTGCATTCAAAAGATTTTAATATTTCTCAAGAATGAGAATTCCTAACCCTAAAAATCGAACTTTTGATGGAAGATAAAGCACAAAAACATACTTCCTGATAAACCTACATGTAAGGAATGGAGTTCTAAATGAATGTTATTTGACAGATTATCCTAGACACAATCAATATTCGGCGAAATACCTTACTGCCAAGAAAAAAATTTGGAAACAAAACCATTGTTATTAAGGTAAAATATTGCCATTAATATCTTAGTTAAATATGTAGCTATCACTACCTACGTTACAAAATTTTTGAGTACAATTTTGTTTCTTATTTTAACCTCAAGTTCTGTGTTTATACCCGTAATAGCATACTATATAACTTTTGTCCAGTTAAGCTAACAAAACATTTTTGTCTGGGTGGATATACTGGTCAATTTGTAAACCTAATTGCTGGTAGTATAACGATTATAATTTTATTAACCATGTGTCACGCTCGAACTCGAGCAAACTAGAGTATTTATTTAATCCACCTCAACTTCGTTTAAGTAAAATTTTGCTCTTTCTCCTTTAATAAACTCTTTGCTCAAGATTCATTAACTCTAATTTTTTTTGTGGCACGTTTACTTAATGACCATTTTTATCATATGAATATAAAACCCATATCCCCATACACTTGTTAGTATTTAGAATAAGATATCTATAAACAAGTTATTTACTTGGGCTGTAGACAGTAGAACATTGTGCTTTTATTAAAATTATTATGTAATTGTGTAATTTTTTACTTTATTTGCTTTGTTTTTTTTTTGTTACAGGTACCAGATAAGTCACAAGAAAAAACCTTGCAGATATTTTAATGTGAATATAGGCTTAACAAGTACCTACTGGTGACATCAAATCAAATCAATGCTAAAATGGTTTTTAAATAAAAATTTGTTATTTACATAAATAAAATGTGTTTTGTGATTTTTCAGAACATAAATTTACATCAGTTACTTTATATCTTTGTTCATTATTCCCTGAAAATTTGTGAAACTAGATAAAGATTCCATAATAAAAACTATTATTTTTTAAAAATAATAGAAATGCTTTTTTTTAAGTTTGATCTGTGGCATTAATGTTATTTTTAAATTTAAGAAAGTTGAATATGCACTCGAAACAAATTCGCATTTTTTCAAGTGCATGAACTTAGCCGTATTTTATTGACGAAAATTAGATTACTCGGGACCACGGTTTCTCGGGACCACTTCACGATACCTCAATGTTATTTGAGGCGATTTTAAATCGGTGACCTAGTCATGGCTACGTTACCTTATTTGGCAACGTTGTCATAGTCAATGTTTAACATAAAAAATCAAAGTATTAAGATTAAATGAGACAGTGTTGCCCAATGGTCTGACTGGGTAATGATTTGGTCACTGATTTAAAAATGGCTTTGTTGTTATCTGACGCCTCATTTTAAATTTATTGTATATTCGCTATTCGCTTAAAGCTCGTAAACTGATCCGGATCGATGCATTTGTCAACACGCCTCAGATCCGGAGTCCGGATGGCAATTTTTAAAAAAACATCGATCTATCGACATCGTTAGACATCGGTGGACGTCACATCGATGGGTTCAAAAAATATATGTTGTATATGGTTCAAAACATCGAAAGAAAAACTTCGATGTATCGACATCGTTGGAAGTCACATCGATGGATCCAATATATCGAAAGAAAAACATCGATGTTTCGATGTATTCTCGCATAATATATAATATCAAAATAATAAATAAAACAAAGAATCATTCAAACTAAAATAACACTTATTTTCTACTGCGCCGCGATCGTAAATTATTGTGGCAACCCAGCGTTGACTCCCATTCGGGCCATTCATAGCGTCTTCCATTGATAAATTTAGGACACGTCAAATGTATTTCTATCATTCTTCTTTGTATATAGGTAGAAAAGGACACAAACGCACGTACACTCAGTTCGCGCTGGTTCTACCAATGGAAAACGCCATCAGTTTTATAATCGTCGCACATTCACACGAACACGTGTTGAATGGAGTTCGATGTTTGTTCGATGTTCCAGTTGTTACATCGATGCAACGAAACATCGATATTTAAAACATCGATGGAAAAACATCGAATTTTAAGTTCGATATATCGATGTTTTCAAAACATCGATGTATCGTTGACATCCCTAGTCCGGAGGGTGAAGTACTTCAAAAATTTGAGGTTAGGTTATAACGTCAGTCTTTTGTTTTTAGGATTTATTTTGTTTACGTACAAGCCCTTTGTTTTTCTGTTATCGAGAGAGCCTGACTAACATAAAAGAAATAATTAATACAAACTTGCTTGCATTCCAGTGTTTTGCTGTAAATAAGATAATTTTCGACGTTAGGACGAAAGTAATTCAGAAAATAACTACCTCTACAAGTTGTTATAGTTATTATTTTTATACCCACAAAAGGGTTTGCTATTTAAACTAAGAGAGATGTGAGGTGTTACAGAAAACTGTGTGATTGAAGAAAAGTAAGCAAAAGGAAATTTAGCAGAATATCTATATTTTTATAGAAGACTGTAGGAAAACTGTTTTAATATAATGCCATAAAAAGAATAGTTTATAACCATAGGCCTACAATAATTTCATCTTAGTTTATAACTAACAAGAATTTGAGCAATAGAATATTATGTTTGCATAAGTCCAACAACAAAATAATATTTAAAGAGTAATTTTGTTATGGTATTGAAGATGAAAGGTACCTACATTTTTTGGTAAAATCCACGTTATTCCTAAATGGTGAACTTTATTTTTCCTACATTTTTTATGTGTTTGTAAAGGTAGGTACATGCTTATTTAAGCATTATGTTAAATAAGATGCCCATCTGCAATAAAAGTGTATAGAGTTTTATTTTAAAATATTGAAGGAAGTAGTTTTCTTTCAATCTCTTGTATTGGAACATAAAATTTTGCCAAAGTAACCAATATTTTATGAAAAATGTGAGCAAAAACATGACTTTAATCACAGCATATCGTGTAATTAGTTTAATTCATCGTTAAGTGCTCTCTTCGTTAAAAACAAATGAAAAAGTAAACAACACCTTGGTTTTTTAGTGGCTTTTGTCAGATTAATCATTGATTAGCCAAAAATTTTTGCTGTTGCAGAAAGAAAAAAAATTTAACGCTCTGTTAAACTGAGAATCATTTGTTTTTAATTAAGAATTAGGATTTAACGCTTGATTAAAGTTTTGTGCAACCCGCTGTTACTCAGTTATTTTTAAGAGTGTGACTATATAATATTGTTCTATATCCAGCAAACGGGATATAGTACAAAATAATTTTGGCGTTGCTTGTATAAACACTGGAGGTAGCTAAAAAGAAATTGTTTTTGGACATAAGCCAAGGTAATTCTTTACGTATCTGGCATCGACTTTACTATTTATATTTTTATTAGCAGGGTTATGTCCCTTACAAATTAAGGATATAGAACAAGCTAACTTTCCTAAAAAAAAAATGGTGTAGGGTAAACCAGTGAAATACGCCCCACATTTTTAAAAAAATCGTGATTACGAAAATATAGGTTTATTTTTAGTAACCGTTACAGAAAAAGTGTTGTACGATAATGTGTTTCCTTATATTAAATACAGTTTACTATTAAAATAACATAGATTTTAAAAAATAGTATCAAAAAAAAATATAACAATGGGGGCGTTTTCCCCTTAAACTCGTTAAATACGCCCCACCTTAAAGTTATCTTTTCTTTGAAGTCTTCCTGGCACTAACATTGCATATAGCTAAATGGCTTTCGCAAGCCTCATGTAGCCAATGATTACACCCTGAACATTGAATCCAATCAGCTTTGGACTATGTAGTGAAGTAATATTCGCCACATTCAATGCAGTGTTCGTCAGTTTCATCTGACATCTCATCAGAGGAGCTTAAAATTGGTTCACTTTCAGAAGAAGAAGAACTGGAAAAGCTTTGCTTATTTTTTCTTGCCTTAATATTTTTCTTAGTTAATTTAAAATGTTTTAATTTTCCTTTGTTCTCAGCACTATTTTTTTGTTTTCAGCAAAAACTCGCCTTTTGATACGATTTTCAGGTGATGTAAGCTCCAAAGCATGTTGATTTCTTTTTGGAATTTCGTGAGGAATCAAAGGAATTGGATTAACTTCTCTTAAAAACTGTGAAGGAGTTTCTTCTCCATTCGAAGAACTATCTGGAATCATGGGGGAACTTGGAGTAAAGTATTTATGGTTAGTTATAGTTGAGTTAGTTCCAGAACAACTTGCTGTAGAAAGTCCAGCTGCATCGAACGTTTGATTATATATTAGGGGGTTTGATGTTGATGACTCTGTTAACGGTATGGAGTCATTTGTGCTAGAAGCTGACAAACTTGCATCGGAAATGGCAAAAAAGTGTTCAGGGATTGCTTGCGGATTATATGGATGAATACCACATGCCCTAAATCCAGCAGTGCCATTAGCTATAATCGCTGCCTTACACCATGCATTGCCAATTAATTTAGAAATGTTTATTCTCGACAGTTTCTATTTTTATTTTGTATCATCCATGGCTTCCTGAAAGAAAAAGGTTTTAAGTGGCTCAAAGAATGCTCGATCCAAGGGTTGTAAAGCTTGGGTCGTGAGGCTGGGAAGACACAGTAGAACTACTTCGTTTTCAGCAGCTAAATCCAACAGCTCAATCACATTACAATGCGACGCATGACCGTCTAATATCAATACAGTTTTCCCAGGACTTTTTTTGCCAAAAAATGTTCTTTAAACCATTTTAAAAAGAGCTCCGAATTGATATATGACGATTTAGGATTCATTAGTATGCCTGCGCCTGGTGGAAGCCCATCCAAAAACTCATCTTTTTTATTTTTTCCCTTAAAGATCAAAACAGGTGGCAGAAAATAGCCTTCTGCATTGCAACATGAAACTAAAGAAATATTTTTCCCTTTTCTGATGTCAACGAATAAACGTCTTTAGCACCCTTTGTCGCCACTACTTTTCCTGGTTTGCTGTTTATCTGAATGATCGTCTCGTCGACGTTAAATATTTTTCCTGGTTTATTTATCAAGTCGTTTATTGTAAGAATATCAAGTAATAGGGTAAAAAATTATTGACGTCTTGCCTGTTCATTCCCCTTGCCCTGGCTAGTGATAGTCCCTCCGATTTTCGAATGCTAAGCTCTTTGTTGCGGCGCAAGAACCCTGCAAACCACTCATCTCCAACTGATTTCATTTCTTTCGAAAACCGATGATTTAAACAAAGCTTCTCAGCGAATAAATATGCCATTTTTTTCACAGAAGTAGAATCTGGGGCAAATCCAACTTTTTCGAGTGCTTTTATACTAGCCTAGAAATGATTTGCTTAAGGAATATCATATTACACATAACTTTTTTCAAATGCTAAAGTAAAGCAGATAAACGTAAAAAAACTGAATTAGGTTGACAATACCAAACATAGCGGAGCAAAGAGAACCTTAAGCAGTAAGAAAATATTTCTTGAGGTTAAAATATAGAGCTTTTATAAAACAAAAGATGAAAATGTCTACTTTCGTTTCACATATTTCTTGCATTTAATGTGATACAATCATTTTTAAAATGACACAATAAAACCCTGCAATAAAGTCGCCATACAGAAAAGTATATTTTTATTTTTTGTTCTATAAAAGATCTATACTATAACGCCAACAAATATTTACCAAATACAAAGAAACTTTAAATTTTACTTATCACTGAATACATGCATATCTTGGTACATTTATAGGTATATCCCTATAAAATAAAACAACAAAAGGCCATTATATTATCCATAAATATATACACTAACAAAAATAGACCAAATGGCCGTCACCTTCACTGTTATTACCGGGGTAGCCGCTTAGTCTGCCTTCTCATCAAGGGACGATGGGTAAATGCGATGCACGCTGGGATGGCATGGCGGTTAGGGCTAGCATAAAGAATAATTTTATTCTCATAAGCCGCGATTTAGTTGTCAGGAATAAACTTTAATTTTTGGAATTACATATTTAGTTCTGTTTTTCCCTTATTAGGAAAATTAAATTATAATTGTCAGTAGATTTTCTTCGTTATTGCGACAATACAATTTAATTTGTACAATGAAACGTTTAATACAATGTTTAATTATGCGAATTTTTCTATTAATTTATTAAAGCTTTTGTTGGCGGAAAAATAATTTAATTTTTTTAAGAATATATTTCTCAACTAAATATTTTAATTACAGTAATTATGCAAAATATAAAAGAAATTTTGTTGCAAGTATCGCTTTTTTATTTAAAATATGGTTTTATCCAGGGAATTATTTTTTTATTTAAAAAATTATAGAATGTGATTTAATACCCACCAACTTTTTTTCTAGAAATAATTATACTAGTATTTATTCAAACATTATAATGTATTTTAATAACTTTGTTAACTCAAAACTCCAAATCAAAACTCGAACAATAAACATTAAAACAGTTTAACGTAGGTACATAACATAACATGGCCTTCGCAAGACATACAACATAATATTTATTTCAAGACAACATAACAATATCTATTTTAAAATCATGTTCTGAGATCAATAATCAGTTTTCCTATACCTAATTTTGATAATTTTTTAATCCATAAAGACAAATTACCAGCTTACATCTCTAGGTATACTTACAATCTTACAAATTATTTTTAAGCCACTTATTGTAAATTTATTTGCAGATTTGCCCAAGAAATTCGGTAAGTAGGTATGTATATATCTGTATATCAGATTTATGTATAATTTCCGTGTATTTCTTCATGTCATTGTATTTAAAATAAAACTTTGTATTTATACATGCAATCAACACTATTTTACATTTGTGGATCCCTTGTTCCTTGACAAAATTTGCTTAAAAGTTTTAGTGCTGCCTACCTAAAACCTGGGATAACTGTTGCAATGATATAAGATCTCACTCAGGTTGAAGCTCGAGGAAGTTGTGAATAAATTCCAAACTTATATAAATACTTTAATGCTACAAAACCTGATTTGCGTCCTTTCCTTGTTTTAAAACCTTTCGAGCAGGTGATTACCGCGTGTCGGCGTTTGTGGCCTTTTTTAGAGTCGGTATTTCTTACATTGTGTTTTCCTGGGAGGACAGCGGACCAGGTATATATAGAACATGTTATTTATTTTATGCTTTCGTGAAACTTCCATGAGACAAGCCTTTGCTTGGGGTAGAATACGAGGAGTATTTATTTAGATTTGTTTACATTTGTAAAAAGACTATAATAATATATTTTTTTCTGAACATTTTGGATGTCACTGTCAAATGTCAAGTCATCAATGACATGTCTGCCTCTGCAAGCACTGTTACGGTTAAGTGGAAATCATTTTCGAAATACTAAGTAACAAAGTTCGACGACAATGACTACGGAAATATACGGAAAATTACACAAATGTAAAATTAGTATTAAAATGTATTCTTAAAGTTTCCTGGAATGTAATAAATATATATAAATTTCTTAATCTTCAAATACCGAGGAAAGCTCGGCGCCTAGGCCCCAATCATTTAATAAACTGTTCAAGTCGCTCATGTTCACCAGCAGAAAAAGACCCGATCACTTTTACACTTCACTAAAAAATTAAAACTAAAGAACATACCTATAAATAAAACAATAATCACGGCCGGCCGGGCATACACCATGCACGACAGGTTGCAGCGAAATGCATTATGGCGGGCTTTCCCATCCTTGCTTACCCCGACCATCGCACACCCCGACGCTTCGATGACGAAGGCGTTATTTATAAAACCTATATAACCGAAATCACATTTTTATAAGGGTAATTAAATTATAATTATGGTAACGGGAAAATTGTAGGATCGCAAATGGAATAAAAATTTAATAATAATATATTTGCAATAATTTGCGTATAGCTGTTAGATGAACTAATGCTTTATTGTATCAATAAAACCTTAATGACGGAAAATGCGGAGAAAAGTAAATTAGCAAGATTTTATGGACCCAATAATACTAAGTTGACGGTAAGAAAATATTCGCCAATTAAATTATTTTATTGAACCAACTAAATTTTTTTCTCCAAATATCATGTCGGCAATATATCTCGATTGATATAACATAGGTCGTATTGTCACAATTAATAAAAAACCAATTAAACCTTTTAATTCACACAACAAAAAGTTTTTCCTCAGTGTAGTACAGGCCGTTTCTGTACTTCCGAAATTAATACTTCCGTCCCAGGATTCGCCATAATAAGGCGAGCGAGCGATGAAAAACAAACTGGTTTGAAAATCAAAACACTTCAGCGACACGATGGAATCGCGTTCGGTCGCTCGCTCGCGTAATAACGGCCAATTTGGACAGCCGCATAAGTTTATTTGGTTTAATTTTTTATCGCGTCGCTCGTACGCTCGCGCGATCAAAATTATTGTGCAATTAGGACATAGCCTTAGGCTATGTCCTAATTGCACAAAAATTTTGATCGCGCGAGCGTGCGAGCGACGCGATAAACGCCTGATCGGGCGATGAAGCGTGCGATCATCGCTGCTCTGTCCTAATTGGTTCAGTCACAAAATGTCTCGCGAATAACAGGGACGTATATTGGTAAGTGGCAATATTTATCTAAGATATCAATTTATTTCAAGAAAAAGAAAAGTTAGACGTTCTCAAGTCAATGCAATATATTACGACAGGCTAAAATTTGGAGAATTTCATCATCTTTACTTAAAACTGAGAGATGATCCACGCTTATTTGTTCAATACACAAGGATGCAAGTTGAAACTTTTAATTATATTCTTAGGCACATAGGATAATCTATTTTTGTATTGCGGTGCCCATTTTTTCCATAGTACAGGCCGTTTCTGTACTTCCGAAATTA
This sequence comes from Philopedon plagiatum, assembly GCA_963971165.1. Taxonomy (NCBI): domain Eukaryota; kingdom Metazoa; phylum Arthropoda; class Insecta; order Coleoptera; family Curculionidae; genus Philopedon; species Philopedon plagiatum. The sequence continues at coordinate 19,874 of CAXARB010000047.1, read as the reverse complement.
ATAATTCCGTCCCAGGAATCGCCATAATAACGCGAGCGAGCCATGAAAAACAAACTGTTTTGAAAATCAAAACACTTCGGCGACTCGATGGAATCGCGTTCGGTCGCTCGCTCGCGTAATAACGGCCAATTTGGACAACCACATAAGTTTATTTAGTTTAATTTTTTATCGCGTCGCTCGCACGCTCACGCGATCAAAATTTTCGTGCAATTAGGACATAGCCTAATAGGAATTGAGTAAGGTAGGTATTTACTATTTCAATAACAATGATAATTTGTTTATTGTGTCATTTTAAGTGTTTAGATTTTGACAAATATGATAAACATTTCTATTTACATAGAAACGTACCGAGAATGCAGTTTGCTTGTCGTCGCCAGGGGTGTAAGATACAGTTTTCAACGAACAATAAATATAAAATACATATCTTTCGAAACCATTCGAAAAGTCCAAGGAAGATAAACAGCATTTCATCACCGCTTATTTGTAAAGCTTGCAAAGAACAATTTAACAAGAAAAAATTATTATTTCATCATTTAAATATCCATTTTACACAAGAAAGTTATACTACTTGTCCGGCTAAAAACTGCAAAGTGCAATTTAAAAACCTTAATAGTCTTAAAAGTCATTTTTACCGTAAACATAACGAACTCTGTAAAGACAACCTTTGTAAAGAGTCACATAATAATACAAAGATTTTACATTCTGATGAATTTTATGGTATAGAACCTTCCGACTACCCTGAAAATACAAATAATTCAATTTCTAATAACAAATGTAATAATATATCAAATAATTACAAAAATGTAGCCGAAAATATGATTTCGTCTTTGTACGTTACATTACAGTCAAAATTTTTTTTACCAGAGAAATCTCTACAGTTGATTATACAAAGTTTCATGGATATTTCAGAATTAAACTCAAAATATATGTCCCAAAAACTTCAAGAAAATGGTGTTCAGGATTCAGTTATAAAGGATATATTAGATAATTCTATAATCGAAAACTTACATAATCCGATAAAAGGGCCTTTAAGAAGTACCTATTCTAGAATCAAGTATTATAAAGAAAAATTTAATTATGTTGAACCAGTTAGTATATTTTTGGGTAAGGTTGCAAGTAGAGAATACACCTATTATTATATTCCCCTCCTTCAGACACTACAAAATTTGCTAAAACATAAATATATTTTTAAGAAATGCACTAGCGAGGTAAAGGTAAATAAAACCATATTTGCAGATTTATCTGATGGCCTATGTAACCAAAAGTTTTTTAAGACTCGCAATACGTTAAAATTAATTTTTTATCAGGATGCTTTTGAACCATGCAATCCATTGGGCTCGGCTAGAAAAAAATATAAAGTTGTAGGCATTTACATGACTCTTGGAAATTTAGAAACTTGGCACAGAATACAAGTAGAACATCTTCAGTTAGTAGCTCTATGCTTTGAAAATCATATTAAATTATTTGGTTTTAAAAATATTCTGAAAACAATAATTGAAGATCTAAAAAAACTTGAAAACGAAGGAATTAACGTGAATGGGGTGAATTTTAAAGGTTCTATCATTGCGTTTTTGGGTGACAATTTAGGTAGCCACCAAATTGGAGGGTTTGTAGAAAATTTTAATATTAAATCAAACTTTTGTCGTTATTGTGACATTATCAACTTTCAGGGAACTGAGGGCAACATTTTTGGTATTCTTCGAAATCCACAGTCTTACGAACATGACGTTAACATGGCAAATATATTGGATTGTCCAAGCAAGGGCATTAAGACAAATTCAGTGTTGAATCAATTAAAGTATTTTCATGTTTGTAACCCTGGACTACCCCCATGTTTGGCACATGACTTGTTAGAAGGCATCGTGCAATATGATCTTATGCTTTATATAAACAACTTAGTAGAACACAACCATTTTACTTTTTCTTATTTAAACGAGATGCTTTGTGGGCTATCATTTAAATTTAAAAGTAAACAAACGTTCCCCCAACTTAAAAAATCAGATAAGCTTATTGGAAACGCATCTGAAAATTTGTGGGTATTAATTATATTACCATTCGCCTTATTCTATAAAATCGAAGACTTTTATTTTACCCCAGCTTGGCGGTTAATATTAAAATTAAGAAAAATTGTAAATATGTTATTATCATTTAAATTATCTGTCAATCAAGTATCTTATTTAAAATCTATAATTGCTGAATATATTTCAGAACGATCATCAACATATCCGAATATTCCATTAAAACCTAAACACCATTTTTTATGTCATTACCCGTATTTAGTAAAAATATTTGGACCCTTACGCCATTTATGGACTCTTCGTTTTGAAAGTAAACATAGGTATTTTAAAAATATTGTGCGTCATTCTCAAAACTTTGTTAACCTTTTAAAAACAATGTCAGAAAAGCATCAGTTGCTACAAGCCTTAAATTATTCTCAAAATTTTGATTTATTGTACAACAACAGTATTAAATGTGATGAGGTCGAAAATATTGTTATTAATAATTACTCAAAATCTTTAATAAAAATCTTTCAGAATTATTTACATTTAGACTTTAAATTTATCTCGCTAGAAGCGACATATAGAAATATTATTTATAAAGCAAAAATGATTCTTTGCTGTCAGCAACTAGAGTCGGGGGAATTTGTATTAATGCAAATTCAGCATATATTATTAAATGAAGAGTTGAATAAATTGTTATTTGTTGGCACCAAAATTGTTGTAAATTACGATGAAATTTATGGTGTATTTGTAAAAAGCCAGGACTGTGAAGACGAATTATGCGCATTTCTTTATAATGAATTAATTAATTATTTGAGCCAGTTTTGCAAACAAAAGTAAATCTTACACTTCTATATTACTTCCCATCTTGTCCCCTACAATAGGCTTTACAAATAATAATGTTTTCATGCACTTATGCCTAGATACACCTCAAAATTTTCCTATCGACTTGCATACATTTGTGTATACAATATTATACTTAATCATTTTTGAAAAAGTTGATGTAAGTTTAATTCCAAAAAATGGTTAGACGTGTATAATCCAGTTAAACATAAAAAATAATTAATTAATTAAGCACTATTGCACGGAAATGAGGTATTTAAAGAATGGTTAAATAGTGTCCTTAAATTAGATACAACTTTTATTTAAATTTGGTTTTAGGAACATGCCGTTATTGTTTTTTAAAGTATGGGATGTAAACAGACGAATGAAAGTAATTGTTTACTTAGATTCCGAAGAAACTGATATATTACTAAAACTGATTGGTAAAGGTAAAAATGGTCAAGGTATACAAATTATATAAGAAAGTTAATAATAAGAACACAAGAGGTGGTTTATATTGGAAAATTAAAAAATTATATTGTCGTATTTTCTTGATATTTTTCGAAATGTAATTTATTTTAAACCAACAAATTAGAGTATGGTCATATAAATTTTGTGCTCAAAAAGAGTTTCGAAGAATCAGTCTTCAGTTAAATTGTTTGTTAGAAATTGCTATTCTAAAAAATATTAAACACCATAGATACCTAAATAATGCCGACTAAATGCGACAATTTTTTAAATTAAGCATTGGGACATATTAGAACCTCTTTATAAAAAAAACATAACAATAATTGATTACATTAAAATTAACAGGGAGACAGACCTCTTTCTGGTAAGCGTGCACAGATGTAAAATTTTAAATCTATTACTTATGAATGTTATGATTATTTCCAGCTTCTGAACAATTGGAGAAAAACGGCTCAAGAATAGTTATGGAAAAAGACGGAACAATTATAAATGACGATATAGTTCTTAACCATTTTCATGGCGAAGTTCTTATTTTATTGGAACCACTTGAAGAATGGCAAGACGAGGCATCATTGTCAACAACTACATCACAAGCAACCACAGTCACAAATACCTCCAGCTACGTGGCTCAAAATGAGAACTTGGATTTAATAGCATTGGCAGATTTACCTTTAAATGAACCATGAACGCCAGTTTGCTCCGATGCAATTCAAATTACTTATCACATAGACTGCAACTCAGAATACATGTGGCAGATTTTCGAAATTCCATGGGATTCATTTCCAAAATACATGATAGAGGCGTGTGAAACTGGCAAACAAGATAGACAGATCATTACGCATATAATACATACTGTCGTTAACAAAATGAGAGAAATTAAAACAGCATTACCGTCATCTGCAATAAAAGTAGTCACAAAAAAGCTTATCGACAAATTTCCTCAAACATTTCGGGACGTAGATGAAGACGGAGTTGTCGTAAGCGAAGGAACTTATTCAGTGTTCAAAAAAATTTTAGAACGAAATAATTACCTTAACAGATCAATAAATATTAAAAGAAAAATACGAAGCAACAGTTGGAATGGTAAACAAAACAATAAAAAATTAAAAGTAGCCGAGAGAGCTGGTTGCTCATCCTGGAATCCACCTATACCCGAACAAATTGAAGAAAGTGAAGAGTCGTATAACGAACACAGAAATATTAAAGACACTGATGCCAACTTTTTTGAAAGCATAGACAAAACATATGCAAAACAGAGACAGTTTTTAAACGAAAATCCAACTGCTACCATGACTAAAGAAACATGGCCCATTTTATTTAGCAAAAATGGTGCCTCATACCATTTTAAAAAACTAACTAACTCAGACCTGGCACTATTGCCAAATTTAGTAGGAGATAAATTTGAGAAATTGGCAAAACTGGCTGTTTCTTTAAAGTATGAAGTTAATGAGAGTAACTCAAAAGTTATGGAAACACTTACAATTGTAAGCAAGTATTTTAAAGAAGATATCGGAGTTCTGTATCAAGAAGTTGAGGTGAGTTACGTTTTTATTAAAAAATTGCACATTTATTTTTTTCATTTCAATAAAAATGTTTAATGATCAACCGAGTGATCAACAAAAATTATAAAGGTTCATGCACCCTGTTTAGTTCAATATTTTTTACTTTTGTCGAGAGTGCACTGGTGTAACGTCATTATCTTAGTAATTATTAACTTTTTGATTTGCAGAATGTTGCAGACAAGTTAAATAATGCCGAGGTGCTGCACCCTATAATTGTAAAATCAGGTAAGAACTTTTGATGGCTTCAAACCTAAAACGTTTAGATTTTTAATTTAATTTATTATAGTTAAACTTTATTACCAAACATTTGGTGATGTAGCATTCGAAACCATAGTAACTGCAAAAATGCCGGTTAGTCATTGGTGGCTTGCATTGGTTTCCATAGTTTCGACTGCTACGTCACTGAATACATTTTTGATAATGATGTATATTCAGAAAATAAAACAATTTAACACAATATAAAAATATTCTTTTCAAATTTTAGTTGTGTTTCAAAATTCTATAAGGTTCTATAAATTAATAAAGTTCTATAAAGTAATAAAGTTATTCGAAGGGGCATATAATAACGATAAAGATGTAATGGATCATTTTATTTTCGATCGCTTTATGGTTCCCACCAATTTTTTTTTATTTACACCTTGTTACACAATTATTATATTCTATATTATTTATATAATAATAAATTATTGATTGGTGTTTAGTAAAAGTGGCGTGAGAAGATATAAATAAACAAACCTAGATGTATATGAAGTATGTTAATATTTTCTTGTATTTTTTTCAGTGGTGGAAGACAGTTTTTTTATTGTTTATGAAAACGCCCTGGCCACAGACACAGGCTTCCCAATGTTTCACGAGGCTTTTCAATTCGCCTTCGCATTATATTTTAATTTTAACTTGAAATACCCAAGTGGAATATCATTAACTTTAGAATTATTTCAAAGATATTTTCTTAAAATTCATCCAGACTCTGGAAGCAAATCAACACCTCAGTCTAAAAAAAATAAAAATTCAAAAAGTAGAGTCATTACCCTAATTAATAAATTAAGGAATATTTAAAGTTGTAGTTATTACCTAGTTCCTATGGACTAATTTGTTAACATGTTTGTAAAGGTTAACCTATTGACTGCTAAAAAAAATTTTCACAACCATGGTTTTAGCGCGCAAATTATTGTTGTGAAAATACTTAGTTTTTGGCAAGTAATTATTTCTGCTGCGATTTAAATAAGTAGGTAGGTAAGCCCAACCGGCAAAAAAATTACTCGGGCGGTATAATAATTTTCTGTCAATACTTTAAATAAACTGCCTGTGAAACAATGATGGGCAAAATATAGTTCATGTGGTCGGCATAATAAAACTTTAAGTAACAAATAACTATCCAGTTGGGCAGTCCGAAATCTATTCGAGCAGTAAAATTATTAATTGGGCGGTGAAATTATTAGTCGGCTGGTGACAAAATAAATTAGGCTGTGAATAAAATGTGCTCGGTATTTAAATATCGTTCAGCAGTTTTTAAGCAGCGTTTCGTTTTCTGCAAAATATTTACTTTAGAAGCCAGAAAGTCAAATGACCTGTATTTAATATTTTTAGTGCGGGGGGGCAAGCAAAAATTTAACTTTTTTTCGCAAATTACAAAATATTTTTTTTCTTTACCAAAACATTCCTAGTAGGCTCACCTGAATTTGGTATGGGTCCCGTATGTAGCAACAGAGATATACAACTGTAAAATTCCTGTGGGCGCTCATGGTGGGCAGCCTTACTAATAATACCATGAAATGTACGTGCTTTTACATTAATCAATATTTGGAGTTTTCTAATTAAATGCTTTATTTTTTACGTAATTAATTAACCCTTATTACACGCTAAGTTAATTTTAGAGCAGTCAGAACAGTATTAGATTACCCATCAATTTGTAATGTTACAATATTTTTTCAGCAGTCAACTTGATTTTGGAGCAGGCAAAAAAAAAATAAAATGTAATTTATTTCGCACAGACCAAATATTTATTTAGTTGCAACTTATTTTTTTTTTACTACTTAAAAGATTTTGAAGCTGCTTGTTCAAATCTAAAACGCAGACCAATTTTGGTTTTATTACCTGATCAAGCTTCACCGCCCAATCCATCATTTCGCCGGCCAATCGTATATTACGATGTGTCAAAATTGTAAAATTTCGCTGCCCGTTTAAATCACACCCTTAGTTTTTTAAGGTTTTTAGTATCACGTTGTTATACTTATACCTATTTAATAGTTTGACCTAAAAATGTTTTATTATATTATGAATTATACTGATTTCGTTGCGTTAATACTGCGTATACTGTATATACTATACTATATACTATACTTTATCATACTTATTTAATCTGGACTAAATAGGTACTATATTTTATACGTTTTAACAATAAAGAGTTATGTTCTGTTTTAAATTGCAGTGTATTTTTCTGTCCTGAAACAGAATTTTTACAACGTGTAATATTACACGTAATACTAGTGAAAACCATATGTAGTTAAATGAATATTGCATAACTTTCTATGGAATTTTAAGATTACTTTTACCAGCCAATCTTAATATTACCTAAATATTAACTGAATAATAGTATAAAATATCATAGGAAATTACCTTAAAATTAACTGAATTTTACATACCTACATATTTATGTTATTTTAAATTAAAGTTTAAGGGATTATAATAAAAGTGCGTTACTGTTTATTGAATATAACATTGCATTTTAAAAATCGCATGATATATAACATAAAATCCTATGGAATTTTAAAAATAATTTTACGTAATACCATTATTTTTACCTAATGGTTTATACAATTTTCCTTTTGAAATTCCAAAAACTACATTTACTATTACGTTAATATTTATGTACTGAAAATTACGCCAAATAAATGTATATGAATTTTACGTAAACTATCCATGGCAACAGGTTACCATGGATAGTTTAAGGAATTTTACCATATTTGTTTTTACTGTGTGCTCAGAAAATATTTTGATGGCTTACTTTGGGAACATATCAAGTAAATTTAAATCTACTTTATGGTCACAATACAGTATGCTATGCTAAATATTATCAAAGGAGTGGATACAAGCAATTACTCAAAATTGTGAGCATTTTTGAAACGCAAATCTGATACAGAGCCAAGAAAATCCAAGGTATTTACCACAAACGAGATCGACAAGTTCATTAAGGGTCTATATACAGTCAGGAGGCATAAAAAAAGCGATTTTTCAAGAATTTTTCCTGAGGAGACTTTTAAATTTATTAATGTAAAAATTTGTACAGGGTGTCCGAGATAAGACGCCCTATCCCCTTATATGGAGAACTGTAAGAGATACTTTAAAATGTTTAAAATAAAAGTTTCTTAATTTTACCTGACGTTTAAATTTATCTGGATTTTATTTACACAGGGTGTTTTATTTTTCCTGGGCAGGTACGCACTTTATTATTTTCAATGACACAGACTGTATATTACTACAGATTTGAATAGTGCCTTTAAAGGCGAGTTCAACAATATATAGTAGTATGGGTCTATGATGCAACGTTTCGGATTTATTGGCAATTATCTTCAGTTTTTGATATATCTTTAAATTAACATTATTAGGTTATTAACATGATTTTTAAAATTCTGCTTGCGCCAAAAAAATACTAAAACGTACCGCATTTACAGCCTAAAGTAAAAATTTAAAAATAAAGGGATGTTACAGTGTTGCCATGTTTCGCGTATTGGAAAATTACGTGACTTTTTTAAATGGAACCCCCTGTATATTACGCCAATTCTGAATAGGGAATTAAAAGACGAGTTCATTGATGTATAACAACATGGGTCTATTAGTCTCCGTTTCTGACTTATTGACGATTTTTTTCAGCATGTAACATAAATAAAAAATAAAAAAATTTAACTTATCTTGTACTTATTTTAAAAACAACAATACAATACGATAAACAACGAACTTTAAAAATAATTTTAAATTAACTCATAGTAAATTTGCCACATGTCCCCCGTCCTGAGCAATATGCATGTGGTATATATTTCTTCAAGTTTCTTATTGCCTTTCCTACCGAGCCGCTCTGATTTAGAAGATGAATTCCTTCTCTTATTTTTGCCTCAGTTCTTCTAGCTCTTGACATCTATTTTTGTATACCATATCCTTTAAAGCTCCCCATAAAAAATTGTCCACCCAATAAACATTTTTCGCAACTTATGGTAACACCAAGTTATATAATGGTTATATAAAGGTAATAAACGTATATAAGACGGTTTCCGAGGTTTTATAATCTGTACCCTTTGGTAACCTATTGTTATAACGGGTTTATAAGATTACTATAAGCTACAAGTATATAGTCAGATGATATAACTGTTTCCGTCACTATATTATAAAACTTTTAGTAATCGTTACCAATGTATTTATAATAAACTTATATAAGGTTTGCCGTAACCTCATTTATACAACTAGAATACCCTTAGTTATGTAGAAGTGGTGTTAATACCTTTATAAAAACTGGAAGATAGTGGTGTAGGCTATATGATATTATACAACTCTTGGTGATATTATCAGTAACAACCGCTCCTTTTATAAAACTTCGTAAACTATAGTAACACAAATTACCCCAATAAACCTTGACAAATTTCTTGCTTATAAAATGGCCGTCTCCTATAGTATAAAATAGAAGTTTTTATTATTTGTAGTAATTCATAATGAATAACTGGAAAAAAATAAAGCACAGCACTTCATTTCGCCGCAAAATTACAAAAAACTTTACTAAAATTTTAACATCTGTGCCAACAAACTCCGCATTCACGACTAATAGTAGTCTTTATAACCTAAAAAATGTCAGTTCTGTGCAAAGTCATGTAAAAAAAATACCTTCTACTGATGCATGTTCATTTAATACCCCCGAAGAAGTCCCTGGTCAAAGTAATCACATCAGTACAGTATATGGCAGAAAATGGGTCCCTGGGAAAAAGTGATGACAATGAACAGAGTAATAAATGGTTGATTGAACTTGACGATGACGATTCACCTTTAAGTTACGAGGAGGAGTTATACAAGAAAAATGATCGACTAAGGAATGATCTTAAAAAATGGGCTTGCGATTTCAATATAACACAACGAGCGTTAAAAGAATTGATAGGAATTGTTAATAATCGTTTACCAAATATATTACCGGTAGATCCGAGAACATTACTAGGAACTCCAATTACGATTATAATTCAAAAAATGGGCGAGGGGTACTACTGGCATCAATGCCTTAAATTTTGCCTAAATAAGTGTCATAAAAGCCTTCAGACTTTATCAAATATTTCCATAAATATAAATATGGACGGCTTGCCAATTTATAAAAGTTCAAAGGACGAATGCTGGCCTACCTATATTATTCAACATTTTTGAAGTGCCTCAGTTGCAGCCCATGGTAATTGGAATCTATAGTGGAAAAGGCAAACCATCCAATGTTGAAGAATTTTTGACACCTTTTGTTGAGGAGGCGAAACCCATTTTGGAATTACACTAGAAAATAGTCAGCTTTTACAGGTCAGAATCAGATGCTTTATATCAGACTCTCCAGCCAGAGCTTTTATTAAAGGTAAGGGAATGCAAAATTTTTTTATTCAATGAATAAACTATAAAATATATTTTAGGTGTTACCAATTTTAACGGACAACATGGATGTCTAAAATGCACGACTGTAGGGGAATATTCATACATAAGTCATTGCAATATTTTTCCACGAATTGAATGTCACAAAAGAACTGATGACGGATTTAGATCAAGACAATATGGTTCACACCACAAATGTTATACACCACTAGAAAATCTTCCGATTAATATGGTGGACGATTTTCCAGTGGCAGATTCTCTTCACCTTATCGATTTAGGAGTAATGAAGCGGTGTTTAATGGGCTGGAAAGATGGAAGTTTCAAGAGCTTTAGGATAAAATGGTCAGCTAGAGATGCCGAGAATATATCAACTTTTCTACATAGCTGCAAAATGCCACTGGAAATTCATCGTGCCGTTCGAGGCCTTGATTGCCTGTCACAATGGAAAGGACTCGAATACCGCACATTTCTCCATTACATTGGTATTGTGATATTAAAAGATTATCTACCTTATGACATATATCGCACCTCTAGAAGAACAATGACGCAAGTGCAAAAAAAGAAATTCCTCAGAAATGACGATTTAAGTTTTTTTATTTCTAATAATTGTTTAACTGAGCAACAGTAATTTTGCAAAAAATTAAGAAAGCTATAATGTACAGAAAATGTATTCTAGTTTTAGATAGTGCATTTAATTTCCGGAATTTTTCTAAAAAATCAGCTGTTATAACCTATAGAAGTCAATGACCTTTCATTTGCGTCATTGTTCTACTGTGACTTTTAATATTTATGAAATTATGATACAATTTAGTACAAACATTAATATATTTAAACCCATATTTACAAAACGCATTGCTTCGGCAAGACAGCCTATTGGAAAAATAAGTATTTTAGAAAAATAAGTATAAAAAAACTGGCAAAAACTTCTTGAGTAATACTAATTACAATTTTCACAGCTTACAAAATGGTACTGAAAAACGGTTCATAAAATCTTGGAATGATATTACTCTGTATTAAACTTAGTATATCTGCCTTTTTATTTCCACTTATTGGCAATTTCGAATTGTATGCGGGTTTTAAAAATATATTTTTTATATCCCTTGCTGCAGAAGAACGCCTGCTGATGGTTCTAATCTGGACACGTTGCCAGCTTGCATCATCATCATAGCTTATTTTATAGAAGTAGGAAACGCTACCTTTTTCAAAACGCAGCATTTTGATGTCTGATATTTTAATCTGATCGCCGTTTACATTGTTTAAATAATTGAAGGCCATCTCATCACTTAGCAGCTTCAAGTCCATGAAATCTCCGAAGCTCATTTCTCTTACAATAAAAGGATTTCCTTTTTTCTTTGAGGATCTTATTATAGAAACGTACTGATCAGGTACATATATTGGCCCCGATTTTTTCGCCTTCTTGAGCGACTTTTCAATAGTGCTGTGGACTGCATCTCCCTCATTCTGAGTATGCCCTCGAATGAGAAATTTATGTGTAATGGACTTCACTTGGAACATTTCCACTGCATATAAGTACATTCCTATTATGAATCTGAAATTAATTTAACAGAAATTCCTATCTCTATGGGATGATTAATAAATGATTATTGCATAGGCGATGTGCTTCTTACCGGTTCTTCTGTTGGCCACCACAATTATCAGTGTAAAAAACAACATCGGTATCAGCCCGAGTACTGGTTAGTTCTTCAAGGAATAGTAAAACACAGGACCCTATCTCATTGGCACCTCTATGCCCTAACCCTTCGTGCCAAAAATAACACACAGTGTGGTCATTTTGTATCTCCGATACCTAAAAATAAAATTGTAAGTAAGTTACGACGCATATTGTGCTATTCGAAATACTTACGGTTAAATTGTAACAATTTAGCCTCGATTTATAAAAAAGGCAGACGTTTGCCCCACCGGTACCGGAAGAACGGATTGCAAATCATACGTTGCTACAACCATGTTGGATCCAACTTCGCAAGCGTTTTTCTTATCTCTGGCCTTTTCATCACGACTTAACTTTTTTTCTGTCTGATGTAACTGATAAGCGCTCTCCAAATTTTCTTTCTCTGTTGCCGTTGCATTGTTGTAGGCTTCGCAAACATCACATTGATCCTTTCGCGGAGCAAAGAATCCAATATTAAATTGAGTATTAAAGATGCGTGCATATGTCTCGTAGTTTGCTGCAGCTTTGTTAGCATTATTTTGTATTTCCTGATAATTTCTAAACATTTCAGCAATACATAGCCCACCATCTACAAATTCTCGTGTAGTGTTGGCTCTCAAATAGTGGTTTCTACTCGAGGAATTGTGTTTATGTGCTCTTTTACAGAATTTAATATTTCACTGTCCGTCTTCTTTTGGTTGCCATGCCTTCCGCGTTTATCTTCTTCAATTATTCCTGTACCGGATGTTTTTGATTTAATGACAGTCCGAATTGTTCTTTCGGTTATTCCTAAGGTAGAAATTATGAAGGGCTTACATACACGAATCCGCTTTCCGTCGTTCAACAAGAAGAATGCGCAGTTCTGCCTTCTTGGTTCAGTATTAGATGAGAATATACGGCGATATTTTAAGTGAAGTGGTTCGATGCACGAACCCAAGAATTCACGCTGACGTTGTAAGGAGGCTAATTTCCAATATTCTTCGAATAATTTAGCCCTAATGTCATTCTTAACCTTTGTCGAACACGACTGCTTGCATTGATGAGAACAAGGTGGACCCATTATCCGTTCCTTGACGCTTTTACCCGTTCTTGATTGATAACTCTTTCCAGAGTTCTTCAAAAATTTAGCCTTCAATTTTTTCCAGTTTTTAGGGTTTCGTGTTCTTCTTTTTCCCTTTTTGGGAGGCGGTTGCTCGTAGCTTTCATTATCGGACTGCATCGACGTATTACCTTCTGAAGAAATGTTTGATCTTCCACTTTCTGATGGTACATACTCGCTGCTCTCCTCTGCAAAAACATCCTCATCTTCCGAATTGTCAATTTCATGGTTTTTTGGGTTTGATATTTTTCGTAAATTCATTTTCATTGCATCAGTTCTAATTACAGCATAAGAAAGTCCTCTAGAAGTAGTGGGGATGTTCTCCACACCATGAGATGACGTGCTTGGCTGTGAGGCAGCACCATTCAAATTGCAGAAAACATCTAAAATTATTAAACAAAAAATAGTAAGTAAAGCTATGAATGAAGAAATGTATTTACAACTTACCTGTCCAATCGGTACTACAGCGCAGCTCCATCAAATTAGTCGCATCAGTTAATTGTGAAGAATTGGATACTACTTCAGTATTTATAACATTATCATGTGCAGGTTTTGGTGAAACAGCAAATGTCCCTTGAGAAGGATTCTGTACTACAAGATTTGCATTCAAGTTATGGTAAGTAGATGACTGCGATACAGCTTCATTCGAAACGCAGAGAGGATCTGAAATCATTAAAGAAATGGTAAAACTGTACACGGAAAAATGTGAATGTTTGCGTTATACCTACATAATCTGCACTATGGCATTGCTCCAACAAATTGGATAGGGCACGATAATTTGGTACTACTTCAGGATTCACATTTTCGTCAGCAGTTCCTTTCTCATTTTCAGCGCTTTTAGCCAATGCAACCAGCATTTTACCGCGGCTAGTCATTTTGCAGGTAAGTTCTATTAAGATTATGACTAAAAAACAGTTTATCTAATTACTCTAAGACCAGGTTTTAATATACAACAAAAGTCATTAACTCAGTCGGGAATTAAAATATTAAATATTTGAGTAAACAATGACAGAATGAACATTTACGTCATCATGACAAATAAGAGTTATAGATTAACATTGCCACAATTCACAATTACGTCGTTGTATCACTAGAACTTGAGCGAAAATCTTTAAAAAACATAAAACTAACAATTGCGTCGTTGTACTAACGAAACACGTGCGTCCCAGTCGGAATTCAAAACACAACTGAAGGTTACGTCGTCGTTGCTCCGAAAGAGAGTACGTCGTTTAGGAAAATGGAACAATGACGCACCTTCCCTCTAGCACACCAGTGCGTACTACAATTACGTCGTTGTACCACTGGAAAAAAAGATTATTTTTGACACGTTTGCCACATTTAACTGAATTTTTGAAATTTTGCACTTGCGTCATTGTTCTTCTAGAGGTGCGATATGAACATTTTTTGGTTCTTTTTTGTGCCATTACGATATGCTCATCAAACTTTTACTCTCAATATATTAACTTGGCTGAACAAATGCTTCTTCAGTATTTTGAACAATACAAAGAAATATACGGAGAAGAATATGTTACAAGCAGTGTGCATAATTTGTCACATTTAGTTGACGACGTCAGAAAGTTTGGAATTTTGTCATCTTTTTCATCATATCCATTTGAAAGTAAGCTGTATCATATACAAAATTTGCTGAGAAATGCAAGGAATCCATTAATACAAGTTGCTAAAAGATTGAGTGAGAGTGACTATGTAATTCAGGCCAATGATTTTACAATAAAGAAGTTTCCTGTTTTAAAAACGCAAAATGATGGCGAAGAAATATCTGTTCCAATCAAAATCACAGCAAAATTTTTTTATCAGGTAGAAGTAACTGATGGTCTTACATTAAATACCAATTTTAAAAACAAATGGTTTTTAACGAACGATAATGAAATTGTAAATATGAAAAATGTTATTTTTGAAAATAAAAACATTTTAATTTACGGGTCTTCCTTGAAACTTTTTTGAAACTCCTATAAAGTCCTCATATTTAAATATATATGCTTCTGACTGCCAGGAGAACGTACCAAAGCTGTATGTATGTATGTTAAATAGCATAAAATGTAAATTGGTTTGTGTCAAGAAAGATCAAGAAACATTTGTTTTTATACCACTGTTGCATACCTTGTAATAAAACAATTATTAAAATAAAACAGTCGTTTTCATTAAACATTTTTAAGTTATATATATTTAGTAATACATAAATAAAAATTAAAAAACAATTCCATTAACAAAACTATTATTATTAAGAGTTTTAATAAACTTTTTTGAGTATCGTATTATTTTAATAATAATAAACTAAAGTAAATAATAGAACAAAACCAGTTTTACTAACTAAACTAACAAGATAGTACCATTTCGTCTTCACTTTTTTCAGCTTCATTTGCCACTTTAGCTACCTCAATTTCTTCGAGCATCTCATTTTCTTCAATGGCTACCTCATTTTCTTCAGCTCTTTCAATATTTCCACCTGCATCGGTTGTATAAATTTCTTGATGATCACTCTTATTTTCTTTGACTTTGTAAGTTAAATTCTGGGGCCTTTTTTTACTACTAGAAGCCCTTCTTTTTTCAGTGCTGTTTTCGGCCAGTTCAAAGCGCCTCTTTGCATGTTTTTATAACGCCTTTAAAAAAATTTTGGCATTCTGTTTCTGTGTATTGGGAATCAGCTTTACTGATTATTTTATAAAATAATGTCATTATGTTTTGATATTTTTTGAAAGCCATTTTGCTCTCGTCCTTTCTGCTGCCGCCACTCCATGAAAACTGCAGCAACAACTGTCTCTAAAAATAATCAATTAAGCGGTACGAGCAGTTTAAACCATTCATTTTGCAGTTGGTTCCAAAAATATGAGATTTGCATTTATTATAAAATAGAAACACAAAATTAATTGTTTAGATAAGCAGGATTAACATATCACAAGCCTTATGAATAACATTTGTTTGTCTCAGGGCTACCTCAACCATAAAAACTACAGCAAACTAAATCACTAGTCAGTATTTCTACAACACTGTGGTAAAATAAAATTCTCAGCTCCTTTTTTGATAAAATAGACTTAACAGACACAACTTTTTTTTAGCTTAAACTTCGTTTTTTTCTCTGTATCTCTGCATAATCAGAATGCAAAAAATAACTAACTTACCAATTTATTCATATATGTTTCATCTCTAAGGTCCATTTCAAATTGTTCTAATTTGGCTAATGAATCAATGGGTAGGGGATCAGTTGTTGTTTCGTTACTCTCAGTAGCTTTATCTGATGCCTGACTGGTGTATGCCGTAATTTTTGTACTGGAAAGTCGCTGACAAATAAGTTGTATCATGGTTTCTTGATTAGCCAGTTGCTCAATAATTCGCATCTGATTTTCCAGCAGCATACTTTGATTTTGCATTATGGTATTTTGATTCTGTATGGATAACTTTGTTTGTTCGATTTCATTGCTTTGTTCCACGACTTCACATGTATATTCCTCATTTTCTTCAAAATTCATCATCTGAGAAGAAGACAAGTTTGTATCATGTACAGGTACAGGCTCTGCTGCCTGTTCATCCAAAAAATATAATTGGCTTGGTACTACCTTCAGCTGCTGTGAACCTGCAGATGGTAGGGGATTTCTTTGATTTACTGCCTGGAAGTAACAACCATAATCAGTATGTGCAATTATTATTACATTATTAGGTAATTTAAATATTTAATTTCAGACGCATACACATACGTTACCTTTATTGTCTGCAAATTTCCTTTGGTCCCATTTTGCGAAACAATTGTGTACTGCTGTGGAATATTTTCATTCTTCTTATTACTTGGCTGTAAAAAATTATAAACATTCAGAAAAACTTATTGATTTTTTAGAAAATGTAGTCTTTATAAAATGTTCTGCATAGAAACAAAACGTTTTGACCCTATCACATTTTAGGTTTGTCATACTCGAAGGGTAAACCCCAGCATTAAATATAGTGTATGTACACATGCATTATTATATGAATGAATCTTATAAATAAATTCTGTTAATATTAGCTGAAATGTCTATACATAATATATTTTCTCTAAGGTTTACCCCTCCAATATAATATTTCAAGTAACCATTAAACTTTATCACATACCATGCATGTAAACTGATTTTCAATGCTCCAATTATTATTGCTCTTATTATTTTCTTGATCGATATGTTTTGCATTTTCTCTGCCAACGAGTAA
This sequence comes from Philopedon plagiatum, assembly GCA_963971165.1. NCBI lineage: Eukaryota > Metazoa > Arthropoda > Insecta > Coleoptera > Curculionidae > Philopedon > Philopedon plagiatum. The sequence continues at coordinate 2,462 of CAXARB010000047.1, read as the reverse complement.
ATCTGTTGCTTTCTGTAATATAAACACTTAGTTTGTATATCTAACATCTTATGAGTATTGTAAGCAAATGCAAATTAAGTACTTAAAACAGAAATTTATTCAAAAATTTTCCTTACATTCCTCGGCAAGAGAATTGAAATCGGCTTGAGGAATTCTACCGATTTCTGTTCTCTTTTGGATTGTCAACCTCTTTTTTGGCACTAATTCCTCTTCTACCTCGATTTCTGTTTTGTTTTGGATTGTTAACCTCTTTTTTGGCCATTCCTTGTTTTCTGCCTCACTATCACTTTTCTGTTCCATCGCAGTTAACTCTAAATCAGCCGCTTCATATGACAGAAAGGTCTGCCTTTTTTTTGTGCAGGGCTGAGGCACCCAGTCTGTCTCTGGTCTTGAATTTCCATCTCTAATCAACTTGAAGAGAAGCCCCTTCTTTTTACCAGGAGGCCAATACAAAGTGCCATCCTTTTCCCAAGCCGATGGTACAATTGATAAGGACGGTACCTTACGTCCAGGCTCTTTCGTTTGTATAATTTTAAACGACATTCCATAGACCACAAACTGTAGGCCAAAGAATAATAGCAAAAAATATATAATAGGGAATAATAGGTTTGTTTACTGTAGGCAAACCAATCAAACCATCGTGAAGTAAATTTTAGTAAATAACGGCACACATATTTTGAGGTTATTCTAAGGAGGAAGTCTTTGTTATTCCGACGTCCGGACGAATTGCAAAAATGCTATTTGACCGGGAACCGTTTCTATAATCTGCGTTTTAGTTGGCTCTCGGGCGAATCGCGGATAATTATCCATTCGACCGTTGTCAATTATTTTAATGTTTTTTGTTGTTCCTTATGTTTATTTTTTAATAAGGTCTTGGATTTAAGGTAATTTTTGTTAGCAGTTTTACGGTTTGTACGGAGCAATACACACAATAAATATAACGAAGGTTGCCTATCTAAAAGTTTATGTAAAATCACTATAAGTTATATAAGGACGTTTCGGAACCCGTTAAGTTTTATATCAACACTATTAAAGTTATATAAGTAGTGATCTATAGGGGTCTGACCATCATGCCAAAATGACGTAGGCATGCCAAAATGACGTAGGCATCTCGTAAGCACATGGTGGCGCCATCTAGGGTGAGTGAGAGGTACTAATTTAAGTTAGAGGTTCGAATTTAGATGGTCTAGTGTAGATTTCTGTAATTTTTGGAACAAGTTAAGCCATCTTGTTTTTCTAAATGGATATTAATTTCATTTAAGCTATGTCAGATGTCACCACCTGTCAACCATCGAGAAAAGCCTCCCTTGCAGCAGGCGTCACTCACATGATCACAAGAGTAGTAAACATTTAGGTTATGTTTCGAGTGTTAAAAAAAAAGTCATTAAACTGACTGAATAAAAAAACGCTCTGTAGGAGAAAATTATTTTTTATTTAATCATGTTGTCTAATTGTCTTAAAAATATTAAATATTAGATTACTTAACAATAATGAACAAGCTATAGTTATAAATATAATTAAATGAAAAGCATGAAAAATCCTGAAAATTCCACAAGAAGTGCTGAAATTGGCCGAAGAGGTGTTTTCTTGTGTGCTGAAGAAGTGATTGACGACAATGACGTAATTGACCAGAGGCTGCTGTTGACCAAAAGGGTCTTAGCGTGTTTCGGTATTTTTTATTGTGTGGTGGTGGTTTAAATGCAAGAAGTGACATAATTCGGGGTGCAAGAAGTAGTAGTTCTTGTATATATTATTGTCAATGGCCTTCAGTTTACCAGAGGCTGCTGTTGACCAGAAGGGCCTTATCTGTTGTTTTTTGCGCGCCAAAATTCGCCAAAAAAAAGCGTTTTTTTGTGGTCTTTTGTGTTTCACCTTCCTTGGGGTGACACACCTGCCTACCTTTACCTATTACCTACCTACCTACCTACTTTGTACTTTACCGAAGTTTTCTGCGCAACTATTAATAATGAATTTCATATTATGTCGTATCCATTGGAAAAAAGTTTTTCTGCCCAAGGCGAGGATCGAGACAAACTTTGTGTGCATTACATTGGTGGTATTCAATTGGAAGATTTTTTGAGAGGCTAGAGACAAACTTTGCATGCATTACATTGGTGGTATTCAATTGGAAGATTTTTTTGGATGCAGCCATGCCTAGCCTAGTCTGGATGTTACCTGCTGGGGTGCTGCTGCCTGTTACCTATGATTTTTCAATATTTCATAGTTCCTCATTTACATTGTGGATAATAAAATATATATGGAAAACATAAGTCGTCAAACAAAAAACAAAGAAAAATAACGATTTGTTATGTTATCGTCGTTCAGAGGTCATTAATGGGTCAAATCTCCGTCTATTATCAGAAATTACTAAAAACAAAACGAATCTGGTTTACATGTATATTTTATTTGAGAACTAATAAGTTGCAATTTTTAACTAATGATTAGAAATAAATCAAAACAAA
>CAXARB010000046.1:325000-379533 GCA_963971165.1 Philopedon plagiatum | reverse complement strand
TAGAAAACCAAGAATTAATTAGCCTCTATTGGTTAAATTTGTGAAAATTAAGAATTGTGAAAAAAGTGTATTCTGGGTGGCTCACTTGCGTAATCTGTGGAAATAAAATGTAGTTGATTCAGAAATTTGTGTTTTTCTGTTAGGTAATAGGGAAACAGAAAAAATAAAGAAAAAAATAAAAATTAGTCAAACGTCACAGAAAATTTGACCTTAGGTTTAATATCGGATATATATATATATATATATATATATATATATATATATATATATATATATATATATATATATATATATATATATATATATATATATAAAAAAAAAGAGAGGAGAATTATTGTGGGCATGTCCGCTAGCAATGAACAGTAAAATGAAAAGTTAGAATGGTAACCCGTACGACACGTGTTTCTGCTCATTGGCTTCATCAGGCCCACGTATGTGACTGTGCCTCTCAACATAAGTCGAGATGCACAACGTCACATACGCAGTTACGGGTGTAACCTTAAGAAAAGGGGAAAAAAAATATATTTAACGAGGACCACAAACAGGAGCCAGTGCACCAATTTGTGGCTTCAGCCAAAAGACCCCTTTTTTGGGGGCAACAATTAGCGTCGCCGACGGAGGCAACTATAGCCAACTGTCGTGGTATCCTATAAGCCCAAGAGAAGAAAAACAAATGCTAGAAACTAGCGCGGATCGATACATAAAAAAAGAGAGGAGAATTATTGTGGGGCATGTCCGCTAGCAATGAACAGTAAAATGAAAAGTTAGAATGGTAACCCGTACGACACGTGTTTCTGCTCATTGGCTTCATCAGGCCCACGTATGTGACTGTGCCTCTCAACATAAGTCGAGATGCACAACGTCACATACGCAGTTACGGGTGTAACCTTAAGAAAAGGGGAAAAAAAATATATTTAACGAGGACCACAAACAGGAGCCAGTGCACCAATTTGTGGCTTGCCCCCAAAAAAAGGGGTCTTTTGGCTGAAGCCACAAATTGGTGCACTGGCTCCTGTTTGTGGTCCTCGTTAAATATATTTTTTTTCCCCTTTTCTTAAGGTTACACCCGTAACTGCGTATGTGACGTTGTGCATCTCGACTTATGTTGAGAGGCACAGTCACATACGTGGGCCTGATGAAGCCAATGAGCAGAAACACGTGTCGTACGGGTTACCATTCTAACTTTTCATTTTACTGTTCATTGCTAGCGGACATGCCCACAATAATTCTCCTCTCTTTTTTTATGTATCGATCCGCGCTAGTTTCTAGCATTTGTTTTTCTTCTCTTGGGCTTATAGGATACCACGACAGTTGGCTATAGTTGCCTCCGTCGGCGACGCTAATTGTTGCCCCCAAAAAAGGGGTCTTTTGGCTGAAGCCACAAATTGGTGCACTGGCTCCTGTTTGTGGTCCTCGTTAAATATATTTTTTTTCCCCTTTCTTAAGGTTACACCCGTAACTGCGTATGTGACGTTGTGCATCTCGACTTATGTTGAGAGGCACAGTCACATACGTGGGCCTGATGAAGCCAATGAGCAGAAACACGTGTCGTACGGGTTACCATTCTAACTTTTCATTTTACTGTTCATTGCTAGCGGACATGCCCACAATAATTCTCCTCTCTTTTTTTATGTATCGATCCGCGCTAGTTTCTAGCATTTGTTTATATATATATATATATATATATATATATATATATATATATATATATATAATATATATAAGCTGTGGGTAGTTTTGGCTGACTAGTTGATAAACAAGAGTATATTTTGGGGTAACAGCAAGAGGTATTAGGGCTTAATGAATAAGAAGAACTCTTATTTACTACGCTAAGCTTTCGGAAGCATTTATTCCTTTTTCAAAGCTACAAATATGGAGTACATTAGATATATTATGTCTAATAACATTATTACTTATTATTACCTTGGTGTAAGTGAGTTTCAATAAAATGAAAAAAAGCAACTCATCTTCACAGTAATCTTAATGCAGGAATTATTGACTAAATTGTGCAATGATACTACAAAATCTTGTTGAAAACTTCAAAGTGACAATTGTCAATTGTCATAAGATTCTGTTGAGAAGGAGAGTTTTTGACAATGGTGGATTATTTAAATATTGCAGGTTGCCAATTCAAAGTAGTAGATAGGTTGCAGTGTGTGTTTATGGTGAGATAATTGTTACTTATTACATAATTTAGTATACATTTTAAAAGAGGAAAAATGATAAAAATAATATTGAATTTTTATATGTATAATGGTTGTGTACCAGGAGAATTGAAATTGTGCATATTGTTATTCAAAATCTGTAATACTAAGAGAGTTATTAGGATTTTGTTTTTTTAAAGTTATTAAATTTGCGTAAATTATGCTAAGATCTGTCACATCTTTATTTTTGTTAAGTGTATTTGTTTGAGTACCTATATATCTCTGTCATTTCGAGAAAGATTCTTTTTTTAGTATTTTTTTCTTGGTGTAATATTTTTGTAGATTCAAAAGCAGGGATGTGTCCTGTATCGATATTATGTTCAGCCAATGCACAAGAACGCTTTCCTAGTCTACAATCACTTTTATGAGATGTAATCCTGTCTTTAAGGACCCTAGAGCTTTGACCTATATACAATTTTTCACATTCGGAACAAGGAATACTATATACTACAGCTGCCTTCTTCAAGGTTTCGTCTGTGTCTTTTACTTTTGAAAAAGAGTGCCTATATTTTTTGAAATTTTTGGGTTATCTTGATGAAAGGTTCGTATTTAAAAACTTTTGTGATTTTATTAGTTATTGATTGAATTGCAGGTACAGAGAAATAATATGTTGGTTGGTTGTTTGTTAAAAAAGCACTGATTTCAGGAGTACCAATCTGGATATTATTCCTTTGTAGGATGGGTGTAATAGATGTGTTAAAAATAAGTTTTCTTAATAGACGTTCTGGATAAGAGTTTTCCAAAAGAATATTGTAAAGTAAATTTAGGTTTTTTTGTCTTAAAGTAGGGTGGCTGATTCTGACAATCCTTGATTTCAACCCCAACACAAGATTAATTTTTATCTATAAGAGTTATAACTCTTATCACACAGAAAAGATAAAAATTAATCTTGTGTTGGGGTTGAAAATCAAGGATTGTCAGAATCAGCCACCCTACTTTAAGACAGAAAAACCTGAATTTACTTTACAATATTCTTTTGGAGAACTCTTATCCAGAACGTCTATTAAAAAAACTTATTTTTAACACATCTATTACACCCATCCTACAAAGGAATAATATCCAGATTGGTACTCCTGAAATCAGTGCTTTTTTAACAAACAACCAACCAACATATTATTTCTATGTACCTGCAATTCAATCAATAACTAATAAAATCACAAAAGTTTTTAAATACGAACCTTTCATCAAGATAACCCAAAAATTTCAAAAAAATTTAGGCACTCTTTTTTCAAAAGTAAAAGACACAGACGAAACCTTGAAGAAGGCAGCTGTAGTATATAGTATTCCTTGTTCCGAATGTGAAAAATTGTATATAGGTCAAAGCTCTAGGGTCCTTAAAGACAGGATTACATCTCATAAAAGTGATTGTAGACTAGGAAAGCGTTCTTGTGCATTGGCTGAACATAATATCGATACAGGACACATCCCTGCTTTTGAATCTACAAAAATATTACACCAAGAAAAAAATACTAAAAAAAGAATCCTCGAAATGACAGAGATATATACTCAAACAAATACACTTAACAAAAATAAAGATGTGACAGATATTAGCATAATTTACGCAAATTTAATAACTTTAAAAAAACAAAATCCTAATAACTCTCTTAGTATTACAGATGTTGAATAACAATATGCACAATTTCAATTCTCCTGGTACACAACCATTATACATATAAAAATTCAATATTATTTTTATCATTTTTCCTCTTTTAAAATGTATACTAAATTATGTAATAAGTAACAATTATCTCACCATAAACACACACTGCAACCTATCTACTACTTTGAATTGGCAACCTGCAATATTTAAATAATCCACCATTGTAAAAAACTCTCCTTCTCAACAGAATCTTATGACAATTGACAATTGTCACTTTGAAGTTTTCAACAAGATTTTGTAGTATCATTGCACAATTTAGTCAATAATTCCTGCATTAAGATTACTGTGAAGATGAGTTGCTTTTTTTCATTTTATTGAAACTCACTTACACCAAGGTAATAATAAGTAATAATGTTATTAGACATAATATATCTAATGTACTCCATATTTGCAGCTTTGAAAAAGGAATAAATGCTTCCGAAAGCTTAGCGTAGTAAATAAGAGTTCTTCTTATTATAGACCGCCTTTCAGGCTCGGTCTATATACCGAGCCCTTGGTCAGAAAATGTGTGTGCGTATGTGCGTGCGTGCGTGCGTATGTTGTCCGTTTCGACATTTTCACTTTTTCAATTTTTTTTCTCGAAAATGGTTAGAGTGGCGGCAACCAAATTTTCTGGGTTAATAGAGGGATAGTGCGGCTAGCTTCGGTAAAAAATTCAGTTATACAGGGTGTTCCGTTTCGGAGTTATTAAACGTCAAAGTCGAAATTTCAGCGATTTCCGTTGTAATCGATTACAGGTCGCAAAAGTGAATTAAATCGATTTAAATTTTCAGAGGTTGTAGAAGACCGGGGGGTTCCGAACCCTATTGAAACTGGCGGTATTCGGAAAATGGGAAGTAATTTTTTTGAATTTTTTTATGTCGAAAAATGCCAATTTGGCACCGAATAAGTCGAAACCGGAACATCGGACAGAAAAACGTATTTGAACATAAAACTAAAGAATCTCACATACTTTCTTTTTGCAATACATTTACCTATACCTAAAACGACTGGAAATTGGAAAAATTTGGGAAAAACTGGAAATTACGAATTTTCATTCAAATCTTTGACGGTTTTGAATTTTTTGGGGGGTCAAAATGGATCCAAATCGAAATCCCATGTGCCTTATCGGAAAGAGCTCGCCGAAATACGTTACAAACGTATTTTTTAGTTCTTTTATTCCTAATAGGAAAGGAGCAATTGATAATTAAATTTCGATTTTTTACGATTTTTTTTCATGACATCTCTACATTTGAATCACTCTGTATCTTTTCCTATCTAATTTCTTCCAACTTTTTCAACGCTATCCCTTGGGGATATAATCAGGCTTTAAAACAAATCCCGAATGGGTGATCCAGGGCCGCATTTAGGGGGTAAAAACTCATTTTTTCGGTTTTTTTCAACCAAAATTCATCTTTAAAAGGCATTATTATATATTATTTCTCTTATTTAACGATTCTTTTTTGGTTTATTTTCTTCCCTGATTATCTAAGAACACTCCTAACTAATTAAAACTCCATATTTTTTCGTTAAAGTTATAAATAAATACCTTTTTTTGCATCGCTGCAGGAAAAATTTTAAAAAGTACATATATAAAAGCCGTGCCTTGAAAAAAAACAAATGAAACTGACCCTCTTTACATCGAAATTAAAATATGACCTGTCAAAATGTCATGAAAATAACAGTTTTCGTAGCGATATTGGAAGCTTCCTGGACCGATTTCGGCTTGAAATATACATGGCAAAGGTAAAACGGACTTTATATTTTTAGTTAAAATACGTTTCATTGGACGATATAAGCATTAAATACGAATTTTTTTAATTTTTCTCAGACCATGCAAATGCATGTCAAAATCAGTTTCATACGGAGAAATGTATTAAAAAATGAAGGGTCGAAATGTCGCAAAAAGTCAGTTTTCCTTGCGAGATTTTAGGGTTTCTGAACCGTTTTCGACTTGAAAAATACCGGGCAACGCCTCTATAGACCTTCCCGTGTGGATTTCAAGAAAATCGTCTATATTTGTATTACTATGTGTTTATGCTTGTACGTGTGTATACAGTGTGTCCGAAAAGTCTTAGTATTTGCAACTCATTTTAATACGTCCAAAATAAACGTAATTAAGGCGGATTTCAAGAAAATCGTCTATATTCCTATTTAAACGTGTGAGTGTTAGATTGAATGTATACAGGGTGTCCAAAAATTCTTGGAATGGGCAAATACTCCTATTAGTACTTAGATAAACTTTATTAGGTCGAATTTCAAGCAAATCAAATATATTTGTATTAATATGTGTTTATGTTTGTATGTATGTATACAGGGTGTCCGAAAAGTATTTTTGTTGGCAAAAATAGTTTCTACGTGTAGGTGTTTGTATGTATGTAGCGATGGGGTCACGAAGGGCGGTCTATTCTCCATCATCAGTCCGAAGGAGTGTGATATCTTCCTTAATACATGGCATAGAAACACGAAATTTTCAGGGCATGACAATGATGATATTACCGACCTTATAGAGCCCCCTCGGGGGGCGATTAGGCGGTCTACCCGTACTAGTTATAGACCGCCAACGGCGGTCTATATACCCCCTGCTTGGTCAGAAAAATGTGTGTATGGATGTGCGTATGTTGTCGTCCGTTTCGACATTTTCACCTTTTCAATTTTTTTCTCGAAAACGGTTATAGAGGCGGCAACCAAATTTTCTGGGTTAATAGAGGGATAGTGCGGCTAGCTTCGGTAAAAAATTCAGTTATACAGGGTGTTCCGTTTCGGAGTTATTAAACGCCAAAGTCGAAATTTCAGCGATTTCCGTTGACATCGATTACAGGTCGCAAAAGTGAATTAAATCGATTTAAATTTTTGAAGGTTGTGGAGGACCGGGGTTTTCCGAACCCTATTGAAACTGGCGGTATTCGGAAAATGGGAAGTAATTTTTTTGAATTTTTTTATGTCGAAAAATGCCCTTTGTAGACCCCAATTTGGCACCGAATAAGTCGAAACCGGAACATCGGACAGAAAAACGTATTTGAACTTAAAACTAAAGAATCTCAAATACTTTCTTTTTGCAATACATTTACCTATACCTAAAACGACTGGAAATTGGAAAAATTTGGGAAAAAGTGGAAATTACGAATTTTCATGCAAATTTTTGACGGTTTTGAATTTTTTGGGGGGTCAAAATGGATCCAAATCGAAATTCCATGTACCCTATCGGAAAGAGCTCGCCGAAATACGTTAGAAACGTATTTTTTAGTTCTTTTATTTCTAATAGGAAAGGAGAAATCGATAATTAAATTTCGATTTTTTACGATTTTTTTTTCATGACATCTCTACATTTGAATCACTCTGTATCTTTTCCTATCTAATTTCTTCTAACTTTTTCAACGCTATCCGTTGGGGATATAATCAGGCTTTAAAATGAATCCCGAATGGGTGATCCAGGGCCTGATTTAGGGGGTAAAAACTCATTTTTTATGTTTTTTTCCATCAAAATTCATATTTAAAAGGCATTATTATATATTATTTCTCTTATTTAACGATTCTTTTTTGGTTTATTTTCTTCCCTGATCATCTAAGAACACTCCTAACTAATTAAAACTCCATATTTTTTCGTTAAAGTTATAAATAAATACCTTTTTTTGCATCGCTGCAGGAAAAATTTTAAAAAGTGCATATATAAAAGCCGTGCCTTGACAAAACAATTGAACGGACCCTCTTTACATCGAAATTAAAATATGACCTGTCAAAATGTCATGAAAATAACAGTTTTTGTAGCGATATTGGAAGCTTCCTGGACCGATTTCGGCTTGAAATATACATGGCAAAGGTAAAATGGTCTTTATATTTTTAATAGCGGTACATTTCATTGGACGATTTGAGCATTAAATACCAATTTCATTAATTTTGCTGAGGTCCTGCAAAGGCATTTAAAAATCAATTTCTATACGGGGAAATTTATTCATTTAATTATAATGTATGAAATGTCACAATTTGGCTAAAATGTCAGCATTTTGATGCGAGATTGGAAGGAGTCCGGACCAACTTCGGCCTCGAATTTACCGGGCAATGCATTTAGGGACCTTATACTTTCGGTAGAAAGACATTTCATTTCATATTATACCGATTAAATACCATTTTAATCGATTTTCCTATGACGCTACAAAGCATCATTGAAGATTCTAATATGAAGCTCAGTGGCATCGAAAAAATCCCAAAATATGCATTTTATTTTCTATCCATGAGCGTGTATACTTTTGGGGCAATATATTAATTATTATTGAATAATTTTAATTTAATTTTAGGGAAATGACTTGATTCGGATCGTTTTAAAGTAACCAGAACGATTCTAAAATACATTTTATACCTTCCGGCATGTGCATGATTGTATATATGTCTACAGGGTGTCCGAAAAGTCTTTGTATGCGCAAATATCTTTGTCATTAGAGCGAAGAAAAACTTAAATGAGTCTTATTTCAAGGAAATCGTAAATTTTTCATTCCTTTGTGTGGTTGTTTATTTGGTACACAACAGAATGTCCAAAAAGTCTTTGTATGGGGAAATATCTTTGCCAAATTTAATTTTAGGGAAATGAATTGACTCCCTTACCTGAACGATTCGAAAGTACATTTTATACCTTTCGGCATGTGGGTGATTCTGTATATGCCTACAGGGTGTCCGAAAAGTCTTTATATGCGCAAATAACTTTGTCATAAGTACGAAGATAAAATTAATAGGGTCGGTTTTCAAGAAAATCGAAAATATTTAAATTACCATGTGTCGTGTTGTGTTGTGTTTTTATGTATGTATACAGGGTGTCCGAAAAGTCTTTGAATGGGCAAATACCTTTGCCTTTCGTACAAATAGTAACTCGATGGTCGGATTTAAAGCAAATCGTAGGTATATATTTGCATTTCTATGTGTACGGATTTATATGTTTGTATACAGGGTGTTGGAAAAGTCTTAGTTTGGAATGGGCAAATACTCCTATTAGTACTTAGATAAACATTATTAGGCGAATTTCAAGTAAATCGAATATATTTGTATTAATATGTGTTTATGCTTGTACGTGTGTATACAGGGTGTCCGAAAAGTCTTATTATTTGCAACTCCTTTTATTAGGACCTAAATAAACTTAATTAAGGCGGATTTCAATAAAATCGTCTATATTTGTATTACTATGTGTTTATGCTTGTACGTGTGCATACAGGGTGTCCGAAAAGTCTTAGTATTTGCAACTCATTTTAATACGACCAAAATAAAGGTAATTAAGGCGGATTTCAAGAAAATCGTCTATATTCCTATTTAAACGTGTGAGTGTTAGATTGAATGTATACAGGGTGTCCAAAAATTCTTGGAATGGGCAAATACTCCTATTAGTACTTAGCATTATTAGGTCGAATTTCAAGAAAATCGAATATATTTGTATTAATATGTGTTTATGCTTGTACGTGTGTATACAGGGTGTCCGAAAAGTCTTATTATTCGCAACTCCTTTTATTAGGACCAAAATAAACTTAATTAAGGCGGATTTCAAGAAAATTGTCTATATTTGTATTACTATGTGTTTATGCTTGTGCGTGTGTATACAGGGTGTCCGAAAAGTCTTATTATTTGCAACTCCTTTTATTAGGACCAAAATAAACTTAATTAAGGCGGATTTCAAGAAAATCGTCTATATTTGTATTACTATGTGTTTATGATTGTACGTGTGTATACAGGGTGCAACTCCTTTTATTAGGACCTAAATAAACTTAATTAAGGCGGATTTCAAGAAAATCGTCTATATTTGTATTACTATGTGTTTATGCTTGTACGTGTGTATACAGGGTGTCCGAAAAGTCTTAGTATTTGCAACTCATTTTAATACGACCAAAATAAACGTAATTAAGGCGGATTTCAAGAAAATCGTCTATATTCCTATTTAAACGTGTGAGTGTTAGATTGAATGTATACAGGGTGTCCAAAAATTCTTGGAATGGGCAAATACTCCTATTAGTACTTAGATAAACTTTATTAGGTCGAATTTCAAGCAAATCAAATATATTTGTATTAATATGTGTTTATGTTTGTATGTATGTATACAGGGTGTCCGAAAAGTATTTTTGTTGGCAAAAATAGTTTCTACGTGTAGGTGTTTGTATGTATGTAGCGATGGGGTCACGAAGGGCGGTCTATTCTCCATCATCAGTCCGAAGGAGTGTGATATCTTCCTAAATACATGGCATAGAAACACGAAATTTTCAGGGCATGACAATGATGATATTACCGACCTTATAGAGCCCCCTCGGGGGCGATTAGGCGGTCTACCCGTACTAGTTCATTAAGCCCTAATACCTCTGGCTGTTACCCCAAAATATACTCTTGTTTATATATATATATATATATATATATATATATATATATATATATATATATATATATATATATATATATATATATATACAGGGTGTCTAAAATAGGTGATACCACTATTGCTATCTCCGAAATGGTAAAAGATACGAGGTCGGTTAAATTAGAGAAAATGTGCCATTTCTAGTCCCTATTCATATTCCGTTTACGGAGTTGCGAAATTCTCTATAGTTTCTTATCTACAGGGGATTTTTTAAAAATAGTCAAAAATTTAATTCTTAAATATCTCGAAAACTATTATAGTTAGAAAAAAAGTTGTTTTTACAAAAATCACACGATTTTTTACCTTCTCTAAAGTAGCGTTATTGTTTTGTTTATACCGTTTGTTTTTACTGAGTTACTGATACTAACTTGTTTTTTTCAAATACGGACCTGGATTTTTTGCTGCATTTTTTGAAAGAATACTTCATACCCTTTACAACTATGTATCACTTGATTATGGTTTTCGACGTTGTGATGAGGAATAACAACATCATCAGGTTTTTCTATCGATACGGACCTGGAATTTTCCATGTTAAGGCACAATTTCACAACCTATCGCTGTGGTTTAAATTATTCAACTGATTAATTTTAAACTATGTTCATGATTACTAACCAGAACCCTTTGGTCATTAAAGTTTGTCAAATTGCACTTAAGCCAATGAGTTATTGAAAGCAAAAGTTTAGCAGACTCAGATCAGATATAATTAGCGGCCTTTATTAACAGCACCTAACTGGTGGTTAAGTTTACTACATATTGTAAAAGGCACCCTTGATGATACGTCTTCATTATTTACGTTTTTAATATTTTCGTATCCAAAAATGACCTTTCAGTTCAAAAGATAATAATAAATAATCCTATTTTATCTAATGATTTCATTTCTGCTGCAACTCATTCTTCTGGTACAGTTGAATTACTATTTACTAGCTTTGAAAACAAACCATATTATCTCAAATTAAAGATCTTAAACTATATTCTAGCATAAAACCATTGTCATATTTGCTGGGTTCGGATTATAAGGAATTCGAATCTAAAATCCGTTTTCTGCTTTATTTTTTGACGTTGCGTTGAATTATAACATATGGACGGGCGGACAATCAGGTTGATGGGCGCGATTGGACTGACCACACGAAGTCAATCACGCATCTAAGAATTAATTAATAGGATTTGTTATAATTAAAACTAAGCTTATGCTTTTTTCAGGCGTTGGACCAATTTTACAAACTTGAGGGTCCTGGTTAGTAATCATTATTATAATTAAAATTTACCAGTTAAAACAATTTAATCCATAGTTACTGATTCTGACCTAATTGTCTCCATAATAGGTCGTGAAATGGCGCATTAACTTGAAAAATGCCAGGTCCGTACTGGTAGAATATCCTGATGATGATACTATTCTTCACCAAAACGTCGAAAAACATAATCAAGTGATACACAGTTGTAAAGGGTATGAAGTATTCTTTAAAAAAATGCAGCAAAAAATCCAGGTCCGTATTTGAAAAAAACAAGTTAGTATCAGTAACTCAGTAAAAACAAATGGTATAAACAAAACCATAACGTTACTTTAGAGAATTTTTTTGGGTAATTATTACTTTGTAAGACATTTTTTATTTTATTTAAGTTTTGTGGTCTATTTATCGGGTCAGTTAGGATGACAGCTCTATCAATAAGTGCATTGACCACACTTTTTTTGTATTTACTAGGGGCGAATGAATTAAAATTGAGATATCTACCTGATCACACGGGTTTATTATACCAATTTGTTTTGATGTTGCCATTATTATCATATGAGATGCTTATGTCTAAAAAGTTTATTGAATTATTTGTTTCTTTTTCATAAGTAAATTTTAGTCTATCGTGAAAAGTGTTGAATTTATCCAGAGTGTATTGAAGCTTATTTTCAGGAATACATAGAATACAATCATCTACAAATCTTTTAAAGAAGTAAGGTTTGTAATCTAGAGATTTGATAAAATGCAAATTTTTGCATAAATAAATAGAAATGAAAATATAGTTATAAGTACCTAAATGGGAATTTCCAAGCGTACCTTTACCCGGCCATAAAACCCTAAATGTACCACTCTATTATACCAGTCTAAAAGATACCTTCGAAAAGTTCAGTTGTGTAATTATTCATAGCAAAATTTCAAAAATGTAATAGTTTAAGTATAATGTGTACAAGCTAAATTAAGGTATGTTATTTTTCATTTATATTTAAAATTTATCCAATGTTTAAAGTTCAAAATTTTTTTGTAGACAATTTCTGAAGATGGTTTAGCAAAATATAAACCGAAACGTAAAAATATAAAAAAGTTTACTTTTTTCAATTAATCATCACATGACCGCAATACCAGGAAATATACAAAATATTTATATCTAATAACGGTCAGGAAAAACCAAACAAAAAAAAAATATATATATAATATATATATATATATATATATATATATATATATATATATATATATATATATATATATATATATATATATATATATATATATATATATATATATGCGGAAAAGTCCAAAAGTCTGGTTCAATAAGCACGGTGTATAGTTGGAAGTTTTAGAGCTCGTCGTAAAAGTGAAAAAGTAAGAAGGTTAGAAAACCAAGAATTAATTAGCCTCTATTGGTTAAATTTGTGAAAATTAAGAATTGTGAAAAAAGTGTATTCTGGGTGGCTCCCTTGCGTAATCTGTGGAAATAAAATGTAGTTGATTCAGAAATTTGTGTTTTTCTGTTAGGTAATAGGGAAACAGAAAAAATAAAGAAAAAAATAAAAATTAGTCAAACGTCACAGAAAATTTGACCTTAGGTTTAATATCGGATGTAAGTACCATACTGTTTAGGAAATCAATTTCAAGGCTAGAAGAAGGTGTTAGGTAAAGTGGTGGCTTAAAAGAAGTTGGCACCGAATCTTCACGAATCTCGCGAAGTTGATATCGTCACCGCCAGCTGCATTCCTAGGTTATCGTTTCGGTGATATCGAAAACATAAAAGAAGAGAAAGGAATTAGTGGTGGGTGTTACCATTGGTGTTAGGTGTGGGGTAGGTTTAAGGTTTTGGTTGTGTGGGATGAAATAATAATTGTATCACCCCGGATCTCGAGAACGAAGCATTCCGGACCTTTCACACTCTTAGTAACATAAAGCCACACCTCAAAAAAACGGAGTTTTTTGAAAAAGGCGGTTAAAATTCTAACACTCCGATTCACTAAAAGGTTTTAAGATTTAGCACTGGTTTAAATTAAGATCCTCTACTCTAGATGGTCAGTTCGGTTTTGACAGGTTTTTTGTCCTGTCATTGTTAATAAGTCGTCATTAAGAACTAATGAGTTATTCTAATATTTTAGCGATTTGCTTGGTTTCTAAATGATTTTCATCTTGGAACGTGTTGCTAAAATAAATTTAGTTTTATTACTGTGAAACGTACATACTAAAAATGTCCTTTTCTTTATAAATTTGTGAAAAAACTCAGAAACAAATTCATAGTATAAAAGTTAGTGGTCTTATTCTTACACTTGGCAGTTTAAAACGTTTGGTTGTCAAATTAGACCGGCCTAGCATTGGAGGATCTAGCTGTTATTGTTTTTTAAGTGGGTTATCTCAGGATTATATAAGAACACGTTTTAAACGAACTAGATACAGATACACTGTTAGAAAAAATAGGATTTCTGCAGTTTAGAACGTTCTTAAATAATAAGAAAAATGTGCCACTATTTGACAAGCGACTTGGCATGCTCCCTACTTTTTTAACAATATCCCGGCAACCAGATAAGCTAGAAAGGTGGCGATTTCATCAAATGGTAAGTCTTGTTTTTACACATTTGACCATGTACATATCTTAAAAATGACTTTGTTTGGCACAACTCAGAGAAAGTTTTATTACTAATAGTGCGCAATGGTAATAGGAAATTTTTTTCCAATGCAATGGCCAAAAAATGGCCTATAAATTTTTTACATAATTACCTGCACCTCTGGTGTGGGACAGACATAATCGCCGAACATAACCTGCTTGCAGCCAATTGAAAAAATATACCGTGAATCCTGATTGAATTTATTCAGCCATGGTCTTACATTATTGTCAAATTGCTTAACTGGTATATCTGTAAATAAAGTGTCTGAGAATCAAAGATTTTTAAAGAAAATGATACAGAAAATTATTTTTGATTACATTACTAGCTGTTACTCGCGGCTTTGCCTGCGTATAAATATAAAAAATAATTTTCTCCGTATTTCACATGTACGGAGAAGCTGGTAACGTTTGTATATAGCATACGGCATTCAAGAAGGTCCTAGCTATACACTCGTAAAATAATTTTTTAAATCGGCTTAGTAGTTTCTGAGATTACCTCATACATATATACAAACTCAAACTCTCTATACAGGGGGTAGTAAGGTATCCCATCGAAAATCTGTGGGTAGAAATATAACGTCGTATTCGCATACAATCACAAATTATTATAATTAAAAAGTATGAATGAAGTCTACTTGTCAGGGGTATACAGGGTGAGTCGGGAGGAATCAAAAATCAATCAAACTCTAAGGGTGTAATCTATGCATCAAAATAATAAGAAAAAACTCAAATGCTGTTATCCAATATTCATTTGTTTTCAAATTACAGCGTTAAATAAAATAATAATATTGTTAAACTAAAATATACAACATTAACATTGTTTTAAATAAATCATTGGTTTGGTAATTTTCAAAAATACCGCCATTGACTTCCAAACATTTCCTGCTTCGTTTACGAAGGGCGCGTGTGGCTCTTCTAATTGATTCGTGCCTTTCTTTAATATTGAGTGCAGCATTTCTAATGCGTCTAATTAATGCATCCTTAGTATCTACTTTTACTTTGTATACCTCATTTTTTACCCAACCCCATAAATTATAGTCCAACGGTGTGAGGTCTGGCGATCTAGGAGGCCAACTAATAGGACCACCGGGACCAATCCAAACCCCTGGAAACCTTTGGTCCAAATATTGCTTGACCCGACGATCGAAATGGGCAGGCGCTCCGTCGTGTTGATAATACATTTGAATTCTGATGTTTAAAGGAACCCCTCCAGTAGTCCTTGCAATTCATTTTGTAAAAAACTTAAGTAGTGATCCCCTGTAAGGCGATTTTCCAAAAGAAAAGGGCCAATTAAATTATTGTCGATCATGCCGCACCACACGTTTACTGAAAACCTATGTTGAAAATTATTTTCGACTATTGCGTGAGGATTTTCGTCCGACGATACATGGGAGTTTCGATTATTGTTGATGCCGTCACGGATGAATGTAGCTTCGGCAGTAAAAAGGATGTGCGGTACAAGATGACGATTATTAATTAACCACTCACAAAATTGCATACGCTTGGGGTAGTCTCCAGGTTGAAGATTCTGTACACGCTGTACATGGTACGGGTATAAGCCTTGCTCGTGAAGCATATAGATTACTCTTTTTTGGGGAATCCCCAACTGAGTTCCAATTCTTCGTGAGCTGGTCGTTGCATCTTCTTCAACTAAAGCTAGAACATTTTCTATTTCTTCTAAATCCTGTCGAATGGCTCGTTCGGATGTTACATTAGCACAAGGAAGCGTTCGGGTCTCGCACAGTTTGTTGAAAACTCTGATAAAGGCCTTTCTGTTCGGTGTTCTTTGATTTGGAAATCGTTGACCATATTCTTCAGCAGCCGCTGTAGCATTCCCATTACACAAACCATAAATAAAAACCGTATTCGAGATGTGAATAAATGCGTGTGGCATTTTATAAAATTTAAATGATACAAATCCGAATGTTAACGGTGAATCAATGTAAAATTTTATACTGATACTATTTATACTGACACTGACAGGATGGTGACAGCACAACAATCAAAAGCGGACAATAATACCATTTATTACAAGAAAGCTAAATTAATGCAATATTTTGTTTTTGCGTTATAATTTGAAAACAAATGAATATTGGATAACATCATTTGAGTTTTTTCTTATTATTTTGATGCATAGATTACACCCTTAGAGTTAGGACCAATCCTCCCGACTCACCCTGTATATAAATATGCAAAATATGAGAATCAATTCTCTAACCACCTGAAAATTCCTTATACAATAAGGATTTCAACCATTATTTGTTGAAATCCTTATTGTATAAGGAATTTTCAGGTGGTTAGAGAATTGATTCTCAATTTTTGAAAATTATAATTAAGTAATAATGGGTATTATATTAATTATTAACAATGTTTCTGGCTGCTATAATTTTTAAATATTTTGTTTTTTCTTTTGTATCCCTTAAAATAAATTACTGTTAAATTCAATATGCAATTAACTTTTGTCGCATTTATTTATTACTTCTATAATTTTTATAATCATTATTTGTCCCTGTAAATGGTGTTTAATATTTACCAGATTGTTAGACAGATATTACTAAGACTGTTAGAAAAGTATTTAATTAATTAAATAACAGACACAGGTTTATAAAAAAAGTTGGGTCAAGTGCAAGCTATACAAGCACAATTTGTTCCGTGCCATCAACCTGTGCAAATTTCGGTCGTCCGATTTCCGTCCATCTGCCGCGCTACCGGCCGCCGACGGCACCAACGTCGTATCACATTGCGTATGCGCGGAGCTGAGTGGTTAGCGTTTCGACTGAGCCTAATTAAAAATTTTGAAAAACGTGTAAGAACAAAAGCTGTTCCTTACATCGTGAGAAATATTTTTTGTAAACATTTTTTTCCTCTAAATTCAATGGTTCAGCAGTTATAAGGAAATAAACAATTAAATTGTTTATAACAATTGATCGCGCTAGAAATTTTTCAAACCTGATAATTTTGGCTCATTCTACACGTAATTCTCAATGTTCATGATTTTTTTGGATTTTTCTGAGCGATCCTTTTGGTGATAAGGGTGGGAGACAGCAATTTTTAAGCTCTTCTCCCGAAAAATGTTTTAAAAAAGTGCCTAAAAAATACATAATATATTACTGAATTCGTGCTTCAATAAGCTTTTATTTGACATGCTACACGATGCATTTGAAATTTTTTTCCATTTCCCAATTTACCCCCTGAAATTAACCCCTAGAATCAAAATTTAACTTTTTATACTTCACGTCTATAATTGGGCTACTACACTCTATCTCTGCGTTAAATTTCAAATTTTCACGTCGAATAGTTTCAGAGAAAATCGTGAAAGACGGACGCACGGAAGGACACCGAAAAGATTCCATAAGTATCCTGTTTTGCTAATTCTAGCACGGAATACTAAAAAATTAGTGAAATTTAAGGAAATCACCATCAGAATATCTGAGAACTTGTATTTGTATCACTAAGTTTCTACCTGTCCTAACCTTTGTCCTTATGATTTGTATTAAATTCCCACATTATGAAAAGCGTTTCCAGAATTTCAGACTGCACTACATAATCTCCATGCTTAGCCAAGTAAGATCGTAATTTGTTCCTGAAAGATAATAAAACACTTTGAATATTCACTACCTTCTTGTATTTACGTAAGTACTAGCAACTTGTTATTTGTTTTTAACACAATTTTTATTATTAGACTCGTCACACCCATAAATCAAAAGGCGAAATTAGGTACTACTATATATACAGATAGAGGCGAGTGTCCGAAAAGTCTTAGTATGGGCAAATAACTTTGCTATTAGTAAAGATAGTGCCCCCAAATTTTAGGTGTATCTTATTTATTTATTGTCAACGGTAAATCCATTTTTACAATAAAAAGAAACTAACAATATATTATTATGTACTATTAAATATTTTACACGATGACGGATAGCAAAATAATACTACTTAGGCCTGAAACATATAAAATACAAATAAGAAAATATAAAACACAAATACCCTATCAAATTAAATCCAAATCAAATTGGATATATTACTAATAATGTATGGCGCATTACATTTATCAGTTCGTCAAACATATACATGTAAAAAGATTTTTGAAAGTAACCTGTAAAGAACATACTCGATTTTACAAACAGAAAAACAGTTTAGTGAGTCTACTCACTCAAGAACTCTGTTGTGCTACGCTGCATTTATAAGGAGGCTTTTCAGCTTATTCTTAAATATATTTATTGACCGACTAGCCTTTATCTCAGGACTAAGTTTGTTATAAATCTTAATACGCATTGCTCTAGGTCCGTCCTGTGACAGCTTGAGACGGTTATAATAAGGGACTGTTTAAACAGACATATTTCGCGTTTCATAGTTGTGAAAGTCTGAATTATTTTTTAAATTACAGAGATTTTCCCTGGTATATAGAGCAAGGTGGTAAATATATAGACTGGGTAGTGTTAAAAGTCTTAGTGCACGAACAGGCGGTCTACAGTGGTCTCTGAAGAAGACACCCGCCATAATCTGAACTATCTTTTTTTGAATCACAAACACGTCATCAAGACTGCATGCTGCGACCCAGAAGACGAGGCCGTGCGACAAGTCAGCTTGTACGAGACTATAGTATGCCAGTTTAAGCACATCTATTGTGACAGTATATTTTTATTGTCTAATTAAAAAGCAATACGAGCTTAATTTACTTCTTAGATGCCCTAGGTGTAGTTGTCAAGTAAGTTTACTGTCAATGTACAGTCCTAGAACTTTTGTATAATTGAACCGAGTAATAAAAGCCTGGTCAAGTTTTAAAAGCCAGCTTTGATCAACTATGGTATTCTTTGTACAGAAATCTACAAAATTTGTTTTTTGTCCATTGAGCTGTAGGCCATTTTTTTACACCAAAGATTTATTTCGTTTATTGCTGTTTGACTTAGTTCTAGTTGTCTGTTTTTAGTCATTGTCTGGACACGCGTAGATTACTGAGCCAACAGCTGACTGACAAAAAGCTTTTATGTCATTTATATAGATCAAAAACAGAAGGGGTCCCAGAGATGACCCCTGCGGTACATCCCTCTGACAGCCCCTTATGTCCGATCTAACCCCTTCGACGACCACTTGCTGGTTCTAGATTTCAAATAGGGCTCTATTCATGAGTACGATTGAGCTCGGACTCCGTAGCTCTCCAGTTTCCCGAGCAAGATCCAGTGATCAACTAGATCAAAGGCCTTGCTCAGGTCAAAGAAGAGCCCCAGAGTGAAGCTCATTCGTATATAAATCTTATAATTTTGTCTATAGCTGTAAGAGTAGATTTTTTTCTTTTGAAAAGCGTGCTGGCTTTGACTCAAGATTTCAAACCTTTCAAAAAAATTCACTTTAACGAGAGATCAGACGATAAGACTCCTTACTCGGAACAGACCCCTTACCCTTAAAGACAGGAACAATTTTGGAAAGTTTGAGACAGTTGGGAAATTTTCCCACAGCAAATGACCTGTTAATCAAGTACCAGAGAGGCCCTGCTACAATGTTGGCCACTTCTTTTACAACTTTTTCCGGCACTTCATCATGCCCTGAACTTGGTTTGCTACAAGTGTTATGAATTACTGATTCGATTTCATTATTGCAGAAAGAATGCAATAAAAAGCTATGAGGATTATTATATTATGTATTGGCTATACTAACTATACATATTAACGTTTGTTGTATTTGGAGTTGAATGAACGAGAAATATTACAAATTTTAGAAAGATTGTTGGTTATACTATTTTTCTCAGAAAGTTCTGAAATTTTCTGTCTGTTGCTACTTTCATTCATAATTTTCCAACATTTTTTGTTCATGTTTGGTGCATTTATAATTCTATTATTATTGCAGCTCTGTTTTGCAGTTAATAGCTTTGTTCTATAAAACACGTTTAAAATATTAAATCTATCATGGATAATAGCATTGTTACTGCTATTATTTAGCGATGCCATTTCAGAACCATAATTCCCAAAGCTCGAATTTGTGGGCTTATCCACGGATAACTTGTATTTTAGGGTAAGAATTGCTTATAATGAAAGGCCGCTTCAAAGCACTTTAAAAAAGTTTCATAAAAGAAGTTAAATTGGTCATCAAAACCATCAAGCCAGAGTATAGGTTCCCAATTTATATTTAATAAAATATTTCTGAACTTCATTTTGTTATTACTGCTAAAGTTTCTTTGCCTGACTACACAGGGTGATATGGCCTCGTCAAGCTCGAGCTCAGCAATTTGAAAGGTATGATCTGACAAACTAGTATTGCAAACATTCACCATTTTTACAGAAAGCTTAGTTACAATATTATCTAAGCAGGCCCACCCTCTGTCCTAAATACACAAAGCTAATCTTTTATCTACTTACTAAGTTATTACATGCCTTCTTAAAGGAATATAAAGTCTAACACATTACAGTTGGCATTAAAACGTCTTTGAATTCTGTTCATAGAACTACTGAAGCCATAGTTAGGTGGTCAAATACTTATTAATATTGCTCCATGTGAGTTATATACAATAAAATTGTGAGTTTTTTTGATGACTTTAATTTTCTTGCTGGGGTTCAACATGGCTTCCGATAGGGGCACTGTTAGTTTCTATCGATATGTCGATGTCCATGAGCAGATGGATCTTGGTAAGTATGTCGTATCCATGTTTTCTGATCTCACAAAAGCCGTCGGTATGGTAAATTGAAATATACTTCTGGATAAATTGGAGAGTGTAGGAATACGCGGAAATCTTAAATTGTGTATTGAGTCATTTTTGTCAAACCGGTTCCTGAGCGTCAAGTGTAAGTCAAGTTGTTTTAGTTTGAATTTGGGTGTTCTCAGGGGTCAATTCGTAACCCACTGTTTTTTCTTGTTTATGTAAATGACTTGCCAGAGTTCATTGGAGGTGATCATGTTATCATGTATACGGATGATACATCTATCACGGTAACAGCCGGCACGCTTGAGGAGCTGCATCTGAGGGCAAATGATGTGTATGATAGAATAATCAGCTGGTGCCAGAGGAATAAGCTAATAATAAATAAGGCAAAACAGTTTACGGAAATTTTAATATTTGCAAACCCCTGCCAAACAGTTCACTCCCTCTGTCTTCGAATGCTAAGTTCTTGGGTACTCACATAAATGATAAATTTTCATGGAATACACACATTAATTTCATATCGAAAAAGCTAAATAGCGCTTATTAAATCCAGTTAAAGAATATCCTTGGCCATACGGTTCTATTACAAGTATACTACTCCTTGGCCTATTCACATATTTCCCTGAGCGTTATGCTTTGGAGAGAAGGCGTAGGGATTTCAGGATATTCTTAAATCAAAAGAGAATCTTAAGACTAATTTTTAATATGAGTATGCGGGAGTCCTGTAAGAGGGTTTTCATTAATAACAAAATCCTTACTGTTCCTTGTATTTTTATCTACTAATGTCTGGTGTTTGATTGGACAAACATGGGGCAGTTCCCTACTATTTCACATGGTCATTCATAATCACCAAACAAGGGGCGAACACACTTTTTTGATTCCGGGACACAGGGCAGCCAACTTGAAGAACTCTGTGGACCATAATGCCATATTGTTTAATAGACTGCCGGTTGAGATAAGATCTTTGCGTGAGAGTCGTTTTAAAGTGAGATTGCGACAGTTGTTGACATCAAATGCATTTAGTTTTTGGACTGTCCGATGGGTACGGTTCTCCACACCGATTGAGTGTAATTGGTCTTGTTATTGGATTTTGTCTCCGACATTTAATATGTTTTTATTGTTTAGAGCTGACAATTAGTGATTAGAGCACTAGGTATAGTATTTTTAATTTTAAATTGTAATTTTAAATTTAATTTAATCTAACTTGCACTTAGCTTAATTTAATTTCGCCTGTACCAGGTTTTGACGGGCCAATGCATAAAAATGTTATATTATTGTCTTTACAAGTGACTAAATAAAGAGTTGGAGTTTGAGTCGAAATAAAGTACGGATATGGGGCCGACCTGTACAAACGCATTTCGCGGAATTACCGGCACTGACCGATGGTCTATGCAAGTTTCGGAGAAATCCCCGGTTTATTCAATGACGTTGTGACGTTACTCATGGTAAAAATTTAGCAAGTTCAGTTTATTTTTCCTTTTAAACACTTTATTTTTCTTTGTTATTGGTACTAACGCACAGAGGTTCCGACTATATGGAGAGTGCGGACATAATTATCGCAATTAATATTTTTGGAAAATTAATAACTGAAAATGCATTTTCTTACTTTAAAACATTATTGTAAACAAACCCTACAAAAAAATGGAGAAGTGTGAGTGCAGCTAGCGTGATAAGTGCTTCATAATACAACTTTTTATTATTATAATTTTTTTCTACTGTGTGCATCATTATACAAACCCTTGATACCTGACAGATTTGTTCTACTCTGATTTTACAAAGTGTAGAAAAGAGATAGCAGTTTTTATAACTTTGTTTCAAATTTTACTTAACAAGGGTAATAATTAATAAGCAAATCATTCATATGTTTGTATTTTCCATTTTGTGGGCTCTTATTTGATACCCCAGACACGAAGCTTAAAAGTCAAAAAAGTCGTTACTCTTTTACCCCCCAAAAAACAACCCCCAAAATTGTGCTTTTATTCTGTGACCTATGCTAAATTTCAGCTCTTAACGTTTGCTTGTGCTTTTATTCTGTGACCTATTTCAGCTCTTAACGTATGCTTGTGCTTTTATTCTGTGACCTATGCTAAATTTCAGCTCTTAACGTTTAACGGTTTTGGAGAAAGTAGACTGTGACAGGCAGCCACCGAATTGATTTCATGTGTTCGGTTTGTTTAAATTTTGATGCAAAATAGTAAACGTTAACTACAAAGAGAAAAGGCCGTTAAAAAGTCAAACGCTTAAGTCATGTTAATTTAACTATTATTTTCTATAAAACATGTTTTGCTAAAAATATTTTTCTAATTAATTTATAACTAATAATACTAATACACACGATACATGTTGTTGAGTTAGTGAATATATCCTAAACTTCGCAGCTGTTTTTCAAAACAATTATGATAGTTCTTGCTACAGCACTTAAAACTAAGAAAACGTTTAATTGTCCCGAGATATTAATCCAAGCTTCCACATAATGTAAAAATAAAATCTGAGAAAACATATTTCAAGGAATGCAACGGGGTCACTTTTTTCCACCCTGTATAACAAAATGTGGTTCTTATTAGGTTAAAGCGATCCTCGTAGCTACCTTTCAATAAATTAGGTCTTTAAAAACAAAAAAAAATGTGTGTAAATCAGTCGAACCGTTTTCGATCCACAGAGATATAAAATTGACCGAAAAAATGCCATTGTTGACGAGCAGTTTACTTAAACTATTATAACTTGAAAAGCTGGACGGATCTGGATGCAAATTATATGTCCTCATAAAAAGAATATGTGAAAGTAGGTTATATACATTTTTCCGGACGACAAGAGACTCAAAATAGTTAAAAATCAAGATAAAATGCTAATATCACACGTGCGGCCAATAAAAAATTAATTTTATTAATGTCCAGAAACATGTGAAGCTAAAACCTTTCAGACAACAATATTTTACTAAAAGAAGAACCACTTACCTGTGCTACTAAGGCCACTTAAAGAGGGGTTTGAATATTAATTAGTCTTTGCGATATTACCAAAAAACAAAACCCACTTTTAACATAAAATTTATACTGCTTTTTCGTACTTTAAATTCACACTCTTTGCCGCTAACAAATCGACTAAAATTAGTCCGTAAGTGCCAAAGTTTTATTGATTCAGGTAAATTTGGTTCTTTTTGAACCCAAAGCAATGCCTACCTTGCAGATCCCTGACAAGAAATATTTTGACTTATGGTGATGACCTATTGACGGAACCACTGTGTAAAGGTATTATAAATTGTGATTACTAATAGGTCTTACAAAAATACAATACTACAAAAATTACTGATTGACTTTAATAAAAAAAAATAAGTCTATTTTGAAAGAGGGCTTGATCAAATTGTCAGTCAATTGACCGGGTAACTGACTAAAAAGTGGTTGACCGGTCAAAGGCACAACTCTAGTCAAAACAGACTCCCAGATACTTTACTTGAGTTGATCGTGTTAAATTATCAGCATTAATTTCATAAAAAAAATTGATGGAAATTCTTGTCCTGATTATCATGTATAACCAGGGGCGGATTTAGAATTTTGTCTAGGGGGTCACCTCGAGCTACACAAAAGTACAGCCCGAAAAAAAAACGGGCAAGCTCGAATGCGACATTACTTTTTTATTGCTCTAAGAAATGTACACTACACTATTTCATGATGGACGAAATATCAAAATCTGTTCTTGGGAAATCAGACCGGTTTGTCGTCCTAACTTACTAGTATTCTAGCATTTTTTTAATTACTTATACCTTCTGTCCATTTGGACTGATATATGAAAATTTTTCGAAAATATATTTTATTGAAAACAAAACTTTTTCAATAATACAGATATTCGAAAACTAGGGATGTTTTCAATTTTTTTTTTCTGAAATCAACTTCGAATTTTTTAACCACTTTTTGAAAGTAATTTACTAGAGAGTAAAATAGCAAATACAAGGAAACGTAAAACTGACCAAATACAAAAAAGGTTCGTTTAGGTTAGTTTAGAATCCTTTTGCCGTTTTTTTATTGACATTTCATTCATTCATAATTTAAATTTAGAAAAACTATTTTTTCTAAAAAAATATATTTCCGAGAAATGTATTTTTAAAAGGTTTTTTTACAAAAATATATTTTCGAAGAAGCTATTTTTCGAAAAAATCTACTTAATTTACTATCAAAATAGGTATTTGTTGAAAAAAGGAACAGCTAAAAGAGTTAGTCATCTTAGCTTACACGCGACAGGACAAATTGTTTGATTAATATGGAAGTGTAAATATTGTAGCATTTTTTTTATTTATGCCTTCTGCTCATTTGGGGAGATATACGAGTACTTACGAAAGTACAATTTGTCTAAAACCAATTTTTCAATTTTTTTAAAACACTTTTTAAAAATACATTTTCCAGAGAACATCATTTTCGAAATTAATTTTTTTCGGATACTATTAATTTCTTCAAGCAACGGCTTTTTGAAAAAGTAACTTACGAGAAAGTAACGTACCAAACCTAAGCAAAACCTAATCAAAACCAAAAAAGGTTCGTTTGGGTTTGTTCAGGATCTTTTTTCATTTTTTTTTTCATTCACATTTTCCAAGCTACATAATTTAATTTTCTAAATATTGTTTTCAAAGAAATTTTATTTCGAAAAATGTCCCTATTTTAAGAATTATTTGTTGAGACATTTAAAAAAATGTACTTTCGAAATCCGGGTTCTTGGAGAAAATATTTTCAAAATATTTCATAAATCCGTTTTATTCCGTTCCGTTTGTTCTTCCGTTTATGAAAAAGCGGTCAGGACATTTTTGAAAAAATGTAGGTTCGAAATGTTTGGAAGCCAAAATTATCCGGCGCAAATTTTGATAATATCGCAGTGAGAAGTGTAAGGAATGTTTTCCGAAACAATTTAAGATCGTGTATATCAAAAATGCCAAAAAAGGCTTGCATTTTTTATATTACATATCTATTATTCATATTTTTTTGATATAATTCATTTCCAAGACCTTACATAAATGGCAAAATATTTGTTTTTGTTTATAATATTTTGCAGAATATGTAGAAATGGTTAATGTTTATGTTGCAAAATTTATTTTTATAAAATTCGCTATTGAAATCCTTTTTGTACAAGGTTCTAGGGGGGGGGGGGCGCCCCTGTGTAACTCGATAGATCTTGAGATCATCTGCAAACAGCAAATGAGAAAAATCAAGGTGGGTACTGATATCGTTAGTGAATAGTAAAAAGAGCAGAGGTCCGCAATGGGAACTCTGGGGTATCCCTGATGGTTCTTTAAATTGAATTAATAAATATCAGGTAATAAATCACCTTTTTTATGTAATTTAACCCTTTCAATCCCCTTGAGGGATAACGCTAGGGAGTTGAGGTCAAAATTTTTAAATGCAACCCTATGAAGTGTGGTACCTACCTTATTTTAAATATCTTCAAAAAAGAAACATTTTACCGCAAACCCGAGGTGCGTATCTTAATTCGATTTTAAATGGTAAGCCTTTAAAAATTAAAAATCGTAAAAAAAAATTAAAATTTAAGTACCTTTATTTCTCTTATTATTACTTTAAAGGTTGTTCAGAATGACCACCATGAATTTCTTGGCAGTAATAGAGTCGATTTTGGAACTCTGTTAAGAAGTAACACCTGCAATTCTCGAAAATGTAAGAAGTGAGTTCCCAAATCAACTTTATTACTGCCAGGCAGTGGCGAACCGATAGGGGGCGTTGGGAGTTTGCGGAACCCACCACCCCCCCCCCCCCATTTAAATGGAAAAATGAAACAGTTGGGATATTAGGATTTCAGTTGAAAATTTTGGACGAATGAATTATCGATGGGGCTTACTATATTACTCAGTAAATAGTTATTACGTACTAGCATAGCTGATATAATCTGGGATAATATCACATTTTCTTTCTCAGTTAGACCTAAACTTAAGTTTTGAAAAATAAAGTCTTTATTAATATTAAAATTAATTACGAGATATTATTATTTTTCTCGTAAATTATCTCTCTGGTATACTAAATTATATTACAAAATATTTCTAGATTCAGTTGGCAGATGTTTGAAAAATGAGTTGGGAAATTTTGGATGCCACCCGTCCAATAGAATGTGCTTCGGTGCGCCGGTGCTGACAGGAAGTTCACGGTGGTCATTTTGAACAACGTGTAAAGTAAAGGAATAAGAAAAATAAAAGTATTTAAATTTTCAATTTTTTTCACGATTTTGATTTTTTAAAAGCTTGCCATTATTTAAAAACCAATTTGAGATACAAACCTTGGGTTTTGCGGTAAATTGGTTCTATTTTGAAACCCTTTAAAATGAGGTACCACACGACATAGGGTTGCATTTAAAAAATGTTACCTTAACTCCTTAGCATATTAACCAATAAGATACATCTAAAATTTGGTGTCTCTATCTCTACTAATAGCAAAGATATTTGCTAATACCAAGTCTTTTCGGACACCCTGTATTTCTTTTATTTATTTAGTTAAACGGTAGG
This sequence comes from Philopedon plagiatum, assembly GCA_963971165.1. Classification (NCBI taxonomy): domain Eukaryota; kingdom Metazoa; phylum Arthropoda; class Insecta; order Coleoptera; family Curculionidae; genus Philopedon; species Philopedon plagiatum. The sequence goes on along the minus strand of CAXARB010000046.1, from coordinate 352,329 downwards.
CGGTATAATAATATCGTGTCTTATCAGTTTTTGTCCAATTATTAGGGAATCAACCGAATTCAATTTTTTAAAGAGAGATTGATCTCTTCGTTGTAAAATTGGTTTCTGTCATCATCCTCAAATCAAACTGGATACGGTAGAGTTTTGAAATGATGCAGCATCGTATATCTTTTAAACAACAAATCTTCCGACTGAAATCACTTAACACTTTAAAATTTTAAACAATTTACTGCTCGCAGAATCGCAGGAATCTACAGGGGAGGTTTTTAAAGTGTTACAAGGCGATATCCCGAAAACGGTTTAAAATATTTTCATAAAATTTTGGCTGGGGTTAATAGGGAGACATGTTTAAACATATTTTTGACATTTACCCCCTCTCTTTAGATTTTGAGGGATGGGTGACAAATTTCGAATTTTAAATGGGATTATGTACTTTTGTTTATAAAAGTCGAATCTACGTAAAAAACTACGTACGTATACAATTTTTTTTTCATTTGCACTTTTGGTTACGGAATTATGGTTAACTAAATTATGATTGAATTTAAAAATTAAATAAATTTTACCCATAAATCAAGTTCACTTCTTATTTCAGAATTATTATTCGTTTCCATGGAAATGCGATATTTTAAGTTAAGTCAGTTGAGAATTTTGACGTTTTAACGATTATTTCTCAGTTTTTTATTGCTGAAAACATGGAAGCGAATTTTAATGTGCAAGTTGATATGTTGTTAATTTTCGGGGAGTGCAGAAAAAACTAAAGAGAAGCTGCACTAGTGTGGGCGGAGAGATTTCTTAATAACCCGAAATCTCACATGGCATTTAAAAGGCTGGAAACCAGAAGTCGTACTACTGGCAGTCTGACGACGAAACCACGAGTTCGGAAGAGAACTAAAACGGACGAAAATAGGGCAGTTGGGGTTTTAGCAATTGGACTAGTTCTCGGCTAATAACGCTTGAACCAAGAATGCCTCCTTCTCCGACCGCGCGCAGTGCCACAGGAACGCATGCGCAGTTAAAAGGTTAAAGCATTTTCTAGTATTAAACAGGACGGGTCTTGATATTTGTGGATGGTGGTAGGTATATCAGTTCACATATAACCCATGTTTTAGTAAATTTTTATTTTAATAGGTTGAAAAATTAAAAAATATTTTTCATAAAGATATGGATGTTACCCACGTAAATTAAACCTATGAAAGCCAGCTGTATGGATCCGGCAATCACAAAGCGAAATAAAGGTTGCAGATTTCCATCAGCGAAAAGGCCGACATACCGCCAGGAAACCTTTTACAGTCTAGATTCAACAAAGCAAATATTATGTTTACGTGGAAATACGGCGACACGGTTTTTTCGTCACGCCAAAATGAGACATGCATTCGATACACCCTTTACCAACTCCATGATGATACTGACGATACTGATACTGACGAATCTGACGATATGAGCCACGAGGCCCACGAGCAAATACAAAATAGCATTTCGCGCAGTGTTGACAGTCCGCAGACAATAAAAGCCGTGGCGGATAATAAAAATTTTTTGAATTTTAAATTCCGACTTCATGAAATATACATATATTTCCATTTATTAGCAGTACTTTTTTTTTTAAATCTGGCGCTTAAACTAAAATTATGTAATTTGCCACAATTAGAGAAACTTCATTAAACAAAAAGTCCATATTCAATGGGCGACTTTATCGGATTGTACGAGTGTACGTACCTACCTAGGGTTAGTGTGCGTGTACCTATTATTAATTTACATTATCGAATACAGTGATGTAAGGACATTTTAGGTTGAAGTAAGGATGGAAGGACATAAGGGTCAAAGTAAGGACTGTCCTTAGCAAATAATGACGGGTGACAAACCTACCATCAAATAAAACATAGGTTTGTATTGTTAATCACGCTACTCCCACTCTGTTACGCATAAACATCTAGTCTAGTGACTAACGTCTATAAAGAAAGCATATAAGTCAAACGGGAAACTCGAACTACATAACAGTTCAAGGTGAAGAATAACCGAAGTTTCATTCATAAACATTGTCAACTGTCCAGACGGAAAAATGAGCGATTCAAAATCTACTTGGCGGGCGGATTGTTTGACAAATTAAAATGCTACTCATTATTTTTTTACCTTAATATTTAGCCTTTTTCGTGCATAAATGGCCAAGTATGCGTTTGGAGTTTTTAAACGAAAAAGTCGTGTTTCTATATGCGCGGCAGTACAGTAAATCTGTGGCCGTACCTTCGGCTTGGAATGCCGTAAAAACACGGCTCGTTGGCAACACTGCTTTAGCGAGACGCGCTGGCGCTACCTGCAGTGTTGCCAGAAGACATTAAAAAAAAACGTGAGAATTGATCGCCGAAATTCGTAATAAATCGCGAGCCTGTATTTTAATGATTGCATCGGAGCAAAAATTATAGGATTAATAACTTTTATTCTACCATCATTTATTTAAATAAAACTCAAAAAAATTTTACGATATCAAAATATTATTAAAACAAATTTACAAGCTTAAACAAATATCTATCACTTTGTGCTATAAAAAACGCCATATTTTTTTTATAAATAAAAGTTTAAAACTAACACAAAACAGACCAAAAGAAAGAAGTTATTCACCTGTATCACTGGAGTTTCTATCTTATTTTTATCTGAATAAAATACGAGACCACAATCTAACTTTTTAATCGTATTCGCTATTTGTGATACAAAAATCGTAGCAATTTTTGCCTCTTGACAAACTTTTGGTATATAAAATGCCTTCTATTGTTTTCACTTTAGGTTTGTTGCGTATTTGAGTTTTTATTAAATAAATTTGAAAAAATGTTCCCTCTACTGCTGCTTTCGATTGTGGTAAGCAAAAAATCTGAAAAAGAAATCTTAAGACCCGGAAATTTTAGAGAGTCATCTGCTATTTTTAGTACTAATGATTTTTTTCCAAAACAAGATATCGTTATCAAAATTGTTAAAATAGCGTGATCTTGACATTCGCCATTCGTTATGCTGATCTTGGATTTCATTCGGATTATATTGGAACTATTTGAACTACGTTATTGAGAAAGTGCAATGTGAAATCAGAAACAGAGTTTCAAACCTCAATTGCAATCAAATTGCAATTTGCAAAGATCAAAATCGTGAGATTCGCTGATTGATATTTCTATAAAGGTAAAAATCGTGAGATTTGGTACTTGATTCATGGGATCGGGAGAAATAACCGAAATCCTGAGATATCGCGAAAAGTCGTGAGTTCTGGCAACACTGACGACCCGTACGAAGCCAACCGAAGCAGACCGAGAACGGACATCGGCTGCTGCTCCGTCCCTGATCTAGATATTTTCTGTTGCATTAGTAAGCGATTGCATTAGATACAGCTGTGTTGATTTGAATTTACCGGCGGACGAACCCGTCTCGTGGTTAAGAATACTATCCTTTTTTAACTACGTTATCTAAACAAGGAGAGCACGCTGACCGACTGGAATCGGTTTGTCGTTGATGAATTCGGGAAAAAGACTATTCGTATACTGCGCACGCGTTCCTGTGGCAGAGATTTCGCCCATAGGGGAGTTAAATAGTTCTGCGCAACCTATGTATTTTATGAATGGAACTTTAAACATCAGCAGTCCAAGCAGAGAAAAATAAGATAGAGAGAATAATATCTCGTCTTCCCGCCAGCTCGACCACGCTATGGCCTTCCAACGGCAACACCCCGAGATTAGCCAATACGATTCTTACAATACACCCCGACATTAGCCAGTGCGGCAGCAATACGGCAAGCAGAGAGAGTTTTCTGCGGCGCGTCTCAATACTCACTCGCACTGTGCTTTATAATAACCCAAAATCTGCAGTGCACGCCCATGTCAGCTTATTTCGACGTCGGTTTGGAGGTCATAGAAAGCAAATCGTATTTATGAATGAACTCCGTACGAGATATTATTCTCTCTATCTTATTCTTCTCTGGTCCAAGTATGTTAGGAGCGGTAGCTATTACATGCAGGTAGCAGATGCCAGATGGCTTTCTACAGATGCTGGAATAATTCTAGGAGATGTTCTAGACATATTTTGAATAACATACCCTATGCGGTTTTTCTCAATCGTTTTTGAAATATTTCTAATTAAAAATTATTTCCTATAAAATTTATCCCATTAATATTATTCGTTTAAAGTATTCTTAATATACTTTGAACGTAACTGTCCAGATTGCGAACGAAATACCTGCTACCTTTTTAAATTTTGTTCGTAGGTAAGCCAAAGTTAATCTCAAGGTTGACAATAATACTTTAGTCACCGTGAATTTATAAATTTATTTTTATGCAAAATGAGTTATTCTATTAATGAGAGATACAAAATGTTAAAATTATATTTAAAAAATAACAATAATGTTAGAGAGGCTCAAAGGCAATATGAAGAAAGTATCGAAGAGGGACAAAGAACTCCATCATTAAACACCATAATAAAAACAAATAGAAGACTAGAAGAGGAATTCTGCGCAATGGAAAAAGAAGAAGAGAATGAAATGAAGAAAGGGACGTAGCGATTCTATTATATTTTCAAATAAATTCAAAAAAATCAATTCCCGAGTGTGTGCGGTATCTCAGATATGGAAGAAGAGATAAAATGTTGACTTATGGAAGAGTCAAAGAACGTCAGGCGCCGCCCGTGAAATTTTAAACTTGTATATCTCTGTTGCTACTTATGGAACCTATGCCAAGTATAGGTTTTTTAATAGTGAGCCTACTACTAATGTTTTGGTAAATAAAAAAAAATTGTAAATTGCGAAAAAAGTTGAATTTTTGAATTGACCCACCTGGGAAAAAACTTAACACGACCAGGTATTTTATTTATTTTTTCGAAACAAATTTTACATCATTCTGTCTACGATTCTTAAATTTTAAGAGAAAAAAATGTGTTAGTAGAAAGTTATAGTCATTTAAATTTTTTTAAACCTAAAATATAATTTTAGAAAATTCAAATGACTATAACTTTCTACTAACACCATTTTTTCCCTTAAAATTTAAGAATTGTCGACAAAATGATGAAAATTTTGTTTAGAAAAAATAAAATATCTAATCGTGTAAATTTTTTCCCAGGTGGGTCAATTCAAAAATTCAACTTTTTTTCGCAAATAACAAAATGTTTTTTCCTTTGCCAAAACATTCCTAGTAGGCTCACTATTAAAAAACCTGAACTTGGCATGGGTCCCATAAATAGCAACAGAGATACAAAACTTTAAAATTTCATGGGCCGCGCCTGAAGAACGTTAAAGTAGTTTAAGTATAGACCATATAAAATTATGCCATTTCAAAAGCTTAGTGCCGATCAAAAACAAAGAAGATATACTTTTGTCACAAATATTAACGAAAGAATGCGGCAATATTTTAATTTATTTCATATTATCGTTTGGACAGACGAAGCAACTTTCTCAACTGCTGGAGTGTTTAATAGACCAAATGTTCATGTTTGGTCGGATGAAAATCCCTTTACCGTCGAATATATTGCTTTCCAGGGGCGTAATTCAATCAACGTTTGGTGTAGGATATTACAAAATAAAATTATAGGACCACTGTTTTTTCGGGGAGCATTAACTGGCCAGCGTTATCTTAATTTTTTAGAAAATGAAATCGAAGATATTATCGACGAATTGCCACTTGAAGAACGTCGACGGATTATATGGCAACAGGATGGAGCGCCTCCCCATAATATAATTTAGGTTCGCAATTTTTTAAACCATCAGTATAACGAATGGATCGGTAGATGTTGAATTTAGCGTCTGGCCGGTGCAAGAATTATCTATCCCGAAGGTAAAAAGCTGAATCATTCAAATGCATCATCATATCTGTATAGCCTTTGCTCAGGTTTGCTGGGATTTGTTCAGGTTTTACCCACTTTTACTTAGTCTTTTTTTTATATTGCATTGTTTTGGTAGTGCGTTTGATTATTTGTTTCGTAATTTATGAATAGTCACTAACGACTCATCAAATCAACAATCGTTCGGCAAAATTTGGGACAGATATTCTCGGTACCGGCTAGATGCTAGTGATGTGGAACGTTGCATTTGGAACGTTACATTGGTCTGCAAATAGCCCATACCTCACACCTTTAGATACATTTCTTTGGGGTTGTTGAATGTTGAAAATTTCTTTTGATATTTATTCGCCAACGTTAACGTTTATCTGTTTATGTTATAATTCATTTGTTATTATTTATAATCACTGGTTATTGCTTTCAAATATTAATAACTAATAAAAATGGGCGATTATTGTTTAATAGAATAACTCATTTTGCATACCAATAAAACTATAAATTCACGGTGACTAAGGTATTATTGTCAACCTTGACATTAACTTTAACTTACCTGCGAAGAATATTTAAGAAGGTAGCGAGTATTTCATTCGCAACCTGGATAGTTACGTTTGAAGTATATTTACGCGAAATAATTTTTAATTTGAAAGATTTCAAAAACGATTGAAAAACCGCATAGGGTATGTTATACAAAATATGTCTAGAACATCTCCTAGAATCCAAAAATATGATAAAAATCATACCATCCAATTTAAAATAAGCGAGAAAATCGATGTTTTATACTATATTTTTTTTATTCGATGCTCAATTGTTTTGCTGATAAGATATATGAATGATCCATAAAAATCGTCGACTTTCATATTTAACAGTTTTTCCCATCTTCAAAAATTAAAAAAGGTATAAGGGCTGTTCACTTTTATTGGGATAGCCCTGTGCACATACGTAGTTTTTTACGTAGATTCGAATTTTATATACAAAAGTACATCATCCCAATTAAAATTCCAAAGTTACCCCCAACCCATTAAAATAAAGAGAGGGAGTAGATGTCAAAATGTTGAAATATGCCCCCCATCTCCCTATTAACTCACCAAAATTTCATGACAACATTTTAAACCGGTTTTAGGGTAACGCCTTGTAAACACTTTAAAAAACTCACCCTGAATACTTAATATACTAAAAATATTGCTAAACATTTTAAAGCGAAAAAACAAACTCGAAAGGAAATTAAATTGATTATACAACTCCATGTATATTTTTTCTATATAGAAGGATGTGATTAATAAGTGATAATCATTTAAGTGATTATCGCTTGGTGGCCACATTGTAATTGTCATTTTTGGACAAATTATTTTAGAAGTCATTTCTGGTTAGTAACAATAAATTTATTATAATAAAAATGTTTAAGATAAGAAGGATATATGTACTTTATTTGGTTGTATAATCTTTTGAATACAACTCGATGCTTCGGGATTACCTAATACTTTTACCTGACACTCAACGCGATACCGGCAACACTACTCCTCCTTCGGAGTCGCAGTGTTGCCGGGTAACGCGTTTCGTGTCAGGTAAAAGTATTATTCGGTAATCCCGAAACATCTTGTGGTATTACATTCGACAACAATGGACGCGATCTGCAACAGTCACTATAAACGTTTTAGAACCTAATCAACATCTAATTACATATATTACTGCATTAACTTACTGATGAAAAGTTGTGAGATTCCCAACTTCAATACGGACGCTCCTTTTGGATGATCTAGCGATATCATTATACAAGGATAATAAGGACCTCTTGCTTACCAAATTAAAATTTCTAAACATAAACAAATCTAGCATTTTAACTGTAGCTTCTCGAACAAAAATATTTTTTAAATCAATGGTTCCAAATATATCCTAAAATAAATTTTGAGTTAAAGAGAAAAATTAGCATAGCGATTGGACCTAAAAAAATACAGGGTTTCCATGGATGGAGTTGACAAGAGGAAAAAAACTTTATTATCGATTTTACGAAGAAAAATCATTCTTTATAAAAAGTTCTGCTTGTCCAAAAAATGAGTGTACCATATAAAAATTTTGGATCAAATATTCAGGGTGCTAATAAATTAGGTAAACATGCTTCAAGAGAGAAGTAGGTACCATTATTTATTATTTTATACAAAATTTTCATAAAACAAAGTTGTTTATAACCTAAAATAATGACTAAATACAAAATTTGAAATAAAAATTCTAAGATTTAAATTTATTCTACACAGCTTCTTTGGTGAACATTTTGGTTTCCATGGATGGAGTTGACAAGAGGAAAAAAACTTTATTATCGATTTTACGAAGAAAAATCATTCTTTATAAAAAGTTCTGCTTGTCCAAAAAATGAGTGTACCATATAAAAATTTTGGAGCAAATATTCAGGGTGCTAATAAATTAGGTAAACATGCTTCAAGAGAGAAGTAGGTACCATTATTTATTATTTTATACAAAATTTTCATAAAACAAAGTTGTTTATAACCTAAAATAACGACTAAATACAAATTTTGAAATAAAAATTCTAAGATTAAAATTTATTCTACACAGCTTCTTTGGTGAACATTTTTGAAAATATCGTCACAAAATCAGAATACTGACAGATGCTGACGTAACACTGACGTTAACTAAATCGACTATCTTGATTTTTTTGTCAAATGCAATGTAATTACTAAGGCAGGCACCTTTTGGTTTACTCTCAGTGGCGCCGAAAAGCGAGGCGACTCGGGCGACCGCGAGACCGCAAAGCAAACAGCTCCTCTCTTGACGCGGTGTATTTTACGCCGGGTTATATAATAAACATTAGCTACTTTTAAAATATTTTATTTCGAGTTAACCAATTTGATGGATGATCGAATCTTGGTACAACTACTAATTAATTATGATGGAAATATTATCTTTTAATATAAATATTATTCTTGAAAAAGAAAGTAGGCGTGGCTTGCCATAATTTTGAATATTTTTTTTTCTATGGAGTAGTGTTGCAACATATGTAAAAAGGTCAAAATGGCACACAATTTTACCGTCCGAGCGGGGCATAAGTCAACAACCGGTAGTCGACTTCTTGTGCCATACAATACGCAATCCATGTGCGTGCGGCAAAGTGCGCGCGAACACTTATTTTTTGTTTTTGTGGGAAACTTTTTTGCAACTTTTTCGACTTCTTTATTTGTCGTTTTTTGACATTTGCGAAGTAGACCAAAATGCGTACCACGCGCAAACCGAGAGTGCTAGACATGCGCACGGAATTTCAGGGAATGTAATTTGGTGTCCATATTTGAATACATTCGCTTTTAAAAATATACCTCCGATTGTAAAGGTGCAACTACGTATTGAACTTTTTAACTTTTTTCCCCAGCTTTTTCAAACTTTTTTTGTCATTTTTATATTTTTCGTTCTTTGACATCTGCGCAGTAGACCAAAATGCGTACCACCTGCTAACCGAGACTGCTAGACATGCGGACGAAATTTCAGGGGATGTAATTTGGTGTCTATGTTACCGGCAAAGTCCGTTTCATCGTCATACTTAAGTTTGCCTAGGTAAACCGCACATTGCCGGGGCGTTTTCGGCAAAGTCCGAAATTGTTCTCTATTTCGGAGTTTGCCTAGAATGTAACCCGGCAAACTTAGTGTGCCAAACACGTTTTAGGAAAAGTCTGAAATAATAAATTTGTGACCGTTACGTTGCTGGTCATTTTCTAGTCGTAACTAGTTATAGTCTGTTTGTAATACGTCGCAGGTACACGTACACGTTGATTGTTTAAGGTGGCATTTTCCGATCGCGTCCATGGTGGCCAACTTAATTTCATTTTGTCATGGTTTTTCGGCTTTAAAATTTTTAACAATAAAATTATATGCATATTAAATATAGATTAATATCCTGCAAGCAATTTTTAGTTAATTATTTAAAGTTTCAACGTGTATAAGATTTCATTCAAAAGATTTATATTTTAAAAGATCTATGGTGACTTTTTTTCTGACACTAGGACCTCAATATTCTTTTTAAATATTATTTTCCTAAAATAAATCATAAAATATCTTGCGACTTTTAATAATACGTTAAAAAATACCTATAGAATATGAATCTACGGTTAATATTGTGACAATATTCATTCAAAAGAAAAATAAAGCAAAACATTGTACTAAAATAAAATTAAGTTGGCAATAAATGGGTGTGGTCGGTAAATGCATCCTTAAGCAGGGTGCGCATTGAATCGACTCGGCTCGGCTCGGCACGGCACGGCAAAGTCAAAAGGTTTGGTATACATGCAATAATTATATGAAGAGGAGCGCATTGAATCGGTTTCGCCCGCTTGTAACGACCAAATCGGAATCAGAGCAAAAATTGCCGAAATGTCCGACTGCCTGCGACTACTTCTCGTATTGAGACGCAAGCGGAAGAGATAGGTGTGCAATGGCGGACGAAGTTTTGACAGTAAACGTTCGTTTTTATGATTTTTTGTACGACCCGAAGAATCACGAAAATATGCGGAAGGAGGCTAGGAGGAAATAGTGAAAAAACGTCTGATACGATACTACGTCTATACATCACAATAGTTGCAGCTGTTTTAAAGAACCGATAGCCGAATCAATGCGCTTTGACCCGAGAAGACCAACCAACGAGAAGCGACAATATCCGCAAATCCATTGTTCTTTCGTGTTCACGAATATTTACGAATATTTAACGATAATCAGGTCCGGTACACTGAGGAAAATGCTGCGACCGCGTAAAAATTGCTTGTACACTGAGAAACTGAATTATATTTTATACGAAATTGTAAGAAATTAATCTGATTTAAAGTTTAATGTATATTCCTTGCACACTTTGATCTAAATGTTATTATACAGGGTGCTTATATAGTCTGAAATAATGAAAATATCTGGATAACGATTCACTTTCGGATAAAATGCTCAAACCTCTAAATTGAATCGTTTTTTTCTGGCGCTCTTTTAGTAAATGGGTCTTTTCATATTGATTTCACAAATATTAGACTGTGTATAATTTTTTGTCTCGGATTTTAAACATTTTTACGTTTAGGGCATATAGAAGATATTTTGCGCCTGTCTGTCAGTCGGCTATCTGTAGACAAATCCCTGGAACGCGCTCAGCTCAAGAACTGTTGGATCGATTTTAATAAAATTTGGTAGAAAGATTAGTACTGCCGAGTCGGTGTTACCCGAAATCGCCACTATAATTACTTGCCCTTAAATTGGCAGCCCAAAATCGCCACGGCTTACAGAGTTACCCGGACACCTATAGCCCAAAATCGCCATGAGCCTTTTATTTATAAGATAATAGTATATATATTTAATAACTTTATAGTTCATAATAATAAAGCAGTGAGAGAGAGAGAGATAGAGAGAGAGAGAGAGAGAGAGAGAGATACTGCACATGTGTGAAGGTATAGTCAAAGATATTCCTTCCTCACTGATGGAAACAATCTGAAAGAATGCTTAGCAAACAACAGCTAGAAATATACTGAATTAAACATTTCTTTTACCCCTATTTACAATAATTTTATTATATTATTACCAAGAAACCATAAAATACATTTCATTTAATTTATTCAGAAGATAAGAGTAGTGGCGATTTTGGGCTATACCCTCTGCAGGTAAAATGTTTGACAATACATTAACAAGGGGTTCGTGGCGATTTTAGGATGTAGCCTGCCGAGTAGATGGTCCTGTTTTAAAATTAATAATTTTTTCTTTCCAATTGAATTCTAAACTTATAAAAATTTTAAAGAAACAGAATAAATTAAAGTACTACCTAAAATAGGTACTACCTGGGTCTAAATCGGAAAGAAATCATAAGCAGGTACCAGTATAACTTATTTTTATACCTAAAAAACCATAATTTGTAATAAACAAGAAGGAAGAAGGCACTATAATAATAAAAATATGCATGGGGAGAAAATTTCAATAATAATATTTAATAATAGAATAAACCCCTTATTTTTTTTGTTTACACCTTTCTGAATATTTCAGCTACTTTTTTATAACAATTTAAATTATGGTCAGCTACAGCAAAGCCTAAGATTTTACAAAATATTAAATATAACGATTTTTTCATCCCTACTGAATCCCAAACTTATACACATTTTAAAGAAAAACAACAAATTGAAATTAAATGTTTAATGTAATTGCCTAAAATAGGTACTACCGGGGTCTAAATAAAATACACAATTGTACCTTATTTTTATACCTAAACAACCATAATCTGTAGTGAACAAAAGAAGACAGTATAATAATAAAAATATCCGTTAGGAAACATCCCAATAATATTTAACAATAGAAAATAACAAACTTAAGTAAATAACCTATAATAAACAATTACTTAGGGATAATTAAATGCATATTGTGTTTACTAGAGACTAGAGACACAAGAATACTTAACTAAGTAAGCTAGCGATCCATCAGTAAAGGGACCAGATCTTGTGGGTGCCAAAACTCATCTCTTTAATTTTTAGTACTGTTTCAAATTTTTAATTTCAACTATAATACACTTTAATGCGGGACGGAATCCTGCCAACCAGGACATTTTTGGGACGTTGTAAATGCGGGAAGGCTTGTCTGAAAACTGACCGTCCCGCAAAATCTGGAACGAATGGTCACGTTACCCATCACCCAAACTTGCAATTTTTTAATTTAATATGATTAGATTTTTAAAACAAGTTTGGGTAAAATGATGTTTAAAAAAAATTAGAACGATATGGATTTTAAAGTAGGTTGTCTGAAAGTCTAATTAATTAACCTTAAGTTTGCATTTTTCTGTGAGGCATGATTCGTTGTATGTCCAAAACGCTACAAGATTTTAAATTTTAAAAAAGACATTGGACCTAAATCCTATAGGTACCAAAAATTAGTTAAAATAAAATTTAAAACAATCTTGTAAACAGCTACGCTTTACCCTGGGGTGCTAAGTCTAAACCCAGCGTTTTCGGTCCCATAAAATGGAAATGTATTTTATCAATATGTTCCTTTTTTGTCATTATCAATGGACATAAATCTGGTGTCGGTGTTGTTTAGATAGTATAATGAGTGTTAAAAATTCTACTACTTAAGCATTCTAGAGAAGGAAAAAATGTTCCTGCTTTAGACTAGAAAAAGTGAGTTTGTCCTTTTAAATGCTAATAAAATGTTAGAAAAAATAACATTGGGCCTGGTAATAAAATTACCAGGCCCAATGTTATTTTTTCTAACATTTTATTTAAAATCTGTTTTTGGCCCTAGAAATAATTCTCGTTTTATACAAAAAACGCAAACTTAGGATATGAAGCTATGCCTATATTTTAACAATTACTTAAGAGCAACTATTTGAGAAAGCTTATTTAACTATAAAATATATTCCTCACAGGATTTTTTAAAATATTTTTTGTGTCGGACAGTTGTACCCGAGATAAGATTTTACCAAAAAGTGCCTTTTCGGGGGAAAGTAATTTGGTACATGTTATAATAAAAAAATGCAAATTTGGTTAATGGAAATATAGTAAACATTTACCTTACTTCTTTAGAAAAGCTTCTGCAACCAAAAGACATAGAGATATAGCACAATTTTCTTAACCATGTTTTTCCCAGATAATTGTAGTAAAAATGAACTTTCTGGGGGCTAAAATAATCCCATTTACCAAGAAAATTTCAAACTTGGATCATGGGGCTATGGTAAACAATTACTGTAAGTACTGCTTTTATATATTTTAAGAAAAAAAATAAGAAATTTAACATTTCAAAATACGTAAACACTATTTATATTGAAAAGGTGTATATGTACTTACGGTTCAAGATCCTTGGGGAATGTAAACATACTTATTTTAGGTCCTCCTTGGGTACTGCATCCGCGAAAGGCACACCAATTTCCAGGCATATTTTTGCACGACACAAGATAGAAAACTAAACAGTTAAAAACTTTAATAACACAGACAACAGCACTGTCAACATAAGTTAGACATCGACTCCCGGACTACCAGATCCGGTCGAAGCTTTGCCAGTAATCAGGTTTTACCCCCACTACTTTTTTTTTGGCGGGAAGCCGAGTGTCGCTTCTCGTTGATCGGTCTTCTCGGCTTTGACAATCGCCATTCCGAACGAAACTTACCGAGCCGAGTCTATTCAATGCGCGCGCCCTGCTTTGAGTGTTTGTCTATTCGTCTAACTGGACCGGGTTTGCTCAGGCTTGTTATTATCATTTAATAAAAAAAGTTTAATAAGTATATTATGAAGGTATATTTAACTTAATGAAATACGATGAAATCATGTTATTTACAGGCTTAGCATCACTAGTATACCAATTATCATGATACAACACAAAGGTAAGAACATATTTCGGACTTTTCCTAAAACGTGTTTGGCAAACCTAAGTTTGCCGGGTTACATTCTAGGTAAACTCCGAAATAGAGAACAATTTCGGACTTTGCCGAAAAAGTCCCGGCAATGTGCGGTTTACCTAGGCAAACTTAAGTATGACGATGAAACGGACTTTGCCGGTAACATCTGTTTTTGAATCCATCCACTTTTAAAAGTATATCTCCAATAGTAAAGATGCAACTACATAATATTTAACTTTTTTCCCAGCCTTTTAAAACTTTTTTTTAAATTCTTTATCTTCCGTTTTTAATATTTTTCATTTTTTGACACCTGCGCAGTAGACCAAATTGCGTGCCACGCGCAAACCGCGTATATATATACATGGTGCGCCAAACTCAGTGGCCTATTAGAAGTATTTAGAAAACGACAGATGTTTTTCTGAAAATTTGGGTGTGGTTATAGGAACTGGTGTTCTATCGTTCAAAAATATTTTGAAAGAGGCAGTGTTGCCAGATCATTCTGAAACTCATAGCAACTTCGGAATTTTAAATGAGACACCCTGTATATTATTTTACATTTTGATTCTGATTTATAATACAAATTTTTTTTGTGTATAATATCCTATGCCTATCTCTGATAGTTTTTGAAATATTAATTCATAAGTAAATTTTTGGGGCTAAAACATGCTCCCTAAAAAATCAAATATTTTTGTGACCAAGGCACCTAGAAAGTTAAAATTTTTGCAGAAGTTTCCCAAAATATTGCTTTCTTAGAATCTTGACGAATTATTAAAGTATTTTTATACAGGGCGTCTCAAAAAAATTCTATCTTCGTAATATAAATAAATGCAAAAAACTCAACTTTTTTAAATAGAACACCCTGTATTTTATTTTTTTACCAAAAACTAGAACAAATTTCCTACCAAACTGTATACCATGTTCCTATACCTATCTTTAACCGTTTCGAACTTACAGGCATTTTAGAAAATTAATAACTAAATAAAAATGTTTAAAAAAATTTTAATAGTAGACTTTGGCAGAATTTGTCCGGAAACAAATAAAAAATAAAAATGTCAAGTAAATTGGCTTTGGGGAAAGGTCTATTTTTTAAATTATCAAACAAATTAGCAAAATTTTCTTAAATTTTAAAATGAAAGAATGTTATTTATTTATGCTTACATGGTAAGTAAGGAATGAAATTGTACAAAAAAAAACAAATATAAAAGTAATACAAAAATAAAACCAATAACTAAATTGTTTGAAATGTCCCCCGTTTGCTCTTAAGCAATCATGAATAGACGTTGTTACATGGTCTGTTGTAGCTCTCCGTATTTCTTCTCCATCTGTAGCTCCTAGAGTTGCCCTTACTCGTTGCTCTAGATCCTGCTTGGTGGTAACTGGTGTTTTATAAACTCTTTCTTTTATTGTACCACACAAATAAAAATCTAATGGGGTAAGATCCGGAGATCTTGGGGGCCAGTTCCATGGTCCTTGTCGACCAATCCATCTGTCTTCAAACATGTTAAATAATTCTATGCGCACTTCATTGGTAGAATGGGCTGGTGCTCCATCTAACTAATACCAGCAGTTTTCAAGCATATTTAATGGTAAATCATCTAAAAAGTCCGAAACAGTGGTCCTTAATATTTCTAAATATTTCGCGCCCGTTAAGTTATCGTCGTAAATACAAAAGGCCATTTTATTATCCATTAGCAAACAAAAAACGTTAAAACTGAACTGATACTGGAAACTTTTTTCTCTTACGAAGTGGGGATTTTCTCTAGACCAAAAATGGGAGTTTCTTCGATTAAAAATGCCTTCCCTTGAAAACTTAGCTTCATCTACTGTCCAAATGATCTTTTTTAAAAAATCGGGGTCTTCTTGTGTCCGGACTAATATAATTTCACAAAATTCTACACGTTTTAGAGGATCATTTTGTTGAAGTGCCTGAAGTGTAATAAGTTTGTAATCATGCATTTTATGATTATGTAAGATTCGCTCTATGGATTTATATGTGAGTCCTAAGTCGTTTTCTGCATTGTATATGGACGCATGCGGCAATGCATGAAAATATGCCAGAACATTAATTTCATTTTCTTCATTACCTGTTACCGGTTTAATTTGAATTCTGGGCGCTACTGCAACATATTTCTTTCCATTCTTTTAAACTTTTTTGGTGTCATTGGAGGTGAATTCGGATACAGTTCGTTGAATCGTCTACATGTTCTTGATATAATTTTATTACACTCTCCGTGTATAAAAAATAAATTCAAAATTTCTGAATTAGAATAAGATTTATTTGCCATTTTGTTTGATAATTTAAAAAATAGACCTTTCCCCAAAGCCGATTTACTTGACATGTTTTCTTTTTCAGTTGTTTCTAAACAAATTCTGCCAAAACCTACTATTAAATGTTTTTAAACATTTTTATTTAGTTATTAATTTCCTAAAATGCCTGTAAGTTCGAAACGGTTAAAGATAGGTATAGGAATATGGTATACAGTTTGGTAGGAAATTTGTTCTAGTTTTTGTAAAAAAAATAAAATACAGGGTGTTCTATTTAAAAAAGTTGAGTTTTTTGCATTTATTTATATTACGAACATACAATTTTTTTGAGACGCCCTGTATAAAAATACTTTAATAATTCGTCAAAATTCTAAGAAAGCAATATTTTGGGAAACTTCTGCAAAAATTTTAACTTTCTAGGTGCCTTCGTCACAAAAATATTTGATTTTTTAGGGAGCATGTTTTAGCCCCAAAAATTTACTTATGAATTAATATTTCAAAAACTATCAGAGATAGGCATAGGATATTATACACAAAAAAAATTTGTATTATAAATCAGAATCAAAATGTAAAATAATATACAGGGTGTCTCATTTAAAATTCCGAAGTTGCTATGAGTTTCAGAATGATCTGGCAACACTGCCTCTTTCAAAATATTTTTAAACGATAGAACACCAGTTCCTATAACCACACCCAAATTTTCAGCAAAACATCTTCTGTCGTTTTCTAAATACTTCTAATAGGCCACTGAGTTTGGCGCACCCTGTATATATATATATATATATATATATATATATATATATATATATATATATATATATATATATATATATATATATATATATATATATATATATATATATACTATCGGAAACAATTAAAGGATCAAAAAGAAAATCTCAATTTTGTGCGATTTTTCAAATGGTTGGATCTTTGGTAAAAATGGTCATATTTGAGTGAAAATAAAATCAATTTGAAGCTTGAGGTGTCTAGGTTAAGGATCTTGTGATAAAAAAAATTTCCAAGCAACAATTAGCGCAAAATGCTAATGAATATCATGGAAAGAAAATTTTTCGAAATTTTTTGCAAACGTATTTTGCGTGTACGGACGTAAAAAAATTTTTTCAACCTAACCACTATATGGATTGGATAGGTTGTTCATTTAACTTCACTTTCTTTTTGTGGTAGCCTCGATACGACCATTCCTCGCTGAGTTATCAGACTTTGAATGCAAATGCGTCATTTTCTCTTCTCTCAGCAATATCTCAGGAACCAATGGTCCCGTAGAAAATGGAAGGGGGTTTCGGAAACTTGGATCCATTCTCTACAATGCCCTGGCATGTTTTTTCAGAAAAAAAAATTTTTTTCATCCTTAACATGACTTTAAACAATTGTGAAAAACAGGACTTTTTCAGGTCTTTTAGAAAATCACGTGCCACATTGAGAATATTGGGAACATGACTAATGTTAAGTGTGCATCTTACAGGCCATTGTACCCCTAAAAGCCCTACAGAGTTTCAACCTGATCCATCAAGCCGTTTTATTGTTTCATTCGATTGAATTTTTGAAAAAATTGAAGGATCGCGTTCTTTTGCCTTGAGAGCTCATAATCTGTAAAAAAATGGAAAACAAATTTCTCCTAATTTGTTTTCACATTTGTATTGCGGAAAGCGTTTGGAGTCATGAAAAGAAAGTGTTTTTTTCTAAAAACGTAAAAAAAAATTGTTTTGAAAAATGGGAAAAAAATTGTTTTTCGAAAAATCAAAAAACAAATTTCTCTGTTCGTGGCTTCAAACGCTTCCCGCAATAAGTGTGTGAAAAACAATCAGGAACAAATTTTTTTCCCAGTTTTTTACAGATTATGAGCTTCCAAAGGCGAAAAACGTGATCGTTCAGTCTTTTAGAAAATCACGTGCAAAATTGTTTCTGAAAAATGGAAAAAAATTTCTTTTTGAAAAATTTCTCTTTTTGAAGCGATCTTCACAAATTTTGCAAAACCACCGGCATTAGATTTACCCAAAGCGTACCAGGTGGAGGTAACACGGTCGGATTTACGCTCCTTTGTGTGTGTGTGTGTGTTCCCTTAAGAGAAATGAACCCGGTGGTTTGTCATTTCGCCCTTATGTCATGACTCCAAACTCATTCTTTAAAGAGTGTGTGTATGTTTTAATCCGTTCAATAACGGGTTTTGCCGCCCCTGCTCTCTAACAGCCCTCAATCGGTCGGCCATATTGATGCATCGGGTTATTTCGGGTTGCGGAATGGTGTTCCAATTTCACTTAAGTACGCACTCTAATTTGGCCATGTTATGGAAATTGTTATACTCCCTCTGCAATCAATAGAGAATATTGGGAAATTGAATAATGTGAGGTGTGCATTTTACAGGCCATTGTACCCATAGAAGCCCTACAAGGTTTCAATTGGATCCATCAAGCCGTTTTTGTGTTTCATTCGATCGAATTTTTGAAAAAACTGAACGATCACGTCTTTTGCCTTTGGAAGCTCATAATCCGTAAAAAACTGCGACAAAAATTTGTTCCTGATTGTTTTTGACACACTTATTGCGGGAAGCGTTTGAAGTCACGAACAGAGAAATTTGTTTTTTGATTTTTCGAAAAACAATTTTTTTCCAATTTTTCAAAACAATTTTTTTTACGTTTATTGAAAAAAAACTTTCTTTTCATGACTCCAAACGCTTTCCGCAATAAAAATGTGGAAACAAATTAGGAGAAATTTGTTTTCCATTTTTTTACAGATTATGAGCTCTCAAGGCAAAAGAACGCGATCCTTCAATTTTTTCAAAAATTCAATCTAATGAAACAATAAAACGGCTTGATGGATCAGGTTGAAACACTGTAGGGCTTTTATGGGTACAATGGCCTGTAAGATGCACGCTTAACATTAGTCATGTTCCCAATATTCTCAATGTGGCACGTGATTTTCTCAAAGACCTGAAAAAGTCCTGTTTTTCACAATTGTTTAAAGGCATGTTAAGGATGAAAAAAAATTTTTTTCTGAAAAAACATGCCAGAACATTGTAGAGAATGGATCGAAGGTTCCGAAACCCCCCTTGCATTTTCTGCGGGACCATTGGTTCCTGAGATATTGCTGAGAGAAGAGAAAATGACGCATTTGCATTCAAAGTCTGATAACTCAGCGAGGAATGGTCGTATCGAGGCTAACACAAAAAGAAAGTGAAGTTAAATGAACAACCTATCCAATCCATATAGTGGTTAGGTTGAAAAAATTTTTTTACGTCCGTACACGCAAAATACGTTTGCAAAAAATTTCGAAAAATTTTCTTTCCATGATATTCATTAGCATTTTGCGCTAATTGTTGCTTGGAAATTTTTTTTATCACAAGATCCTTAAACTAGACACTTCAAGCTTCAAATTGATTTCATTTTCACTCAAATATGACCATTTTTACCAAAAATCCAGCCATTTGAAAAATCGCACAAAATTGAGATTTTTTTTTTGATCCTTTAATTGTTTCCGCTAGTGTATATATATATATATATATATATATATATATATATATATATATATATATATATGTATATATAGTTTATGGTTTGATTTGTTTCTTGGATCCTTTTTATATATTTTTTTATTTGAGGGGTATTGGGTTTTTTGGATCCCGGGGAAAAATTATACAGTTTTGTGGGTTGTTATTCACATTTATTCACATTTAACGTTTCGGTCCTTTTTTGACCTTCATCAGAAATTTCTTAAAAGCTTCGAACGAAAATTCAGCGGTGCACTGGTAGAGCATACTAATTATGTTTACAAAATATGCTTACAAAGACATAATCACAGTTAAAAACATTTAATTTATTAAAATATCTATTTAAAATAGCACGTCGAACACCATGTGGGTTCATTGAAGAACTGATTCTTCAATGAACCCATCCTTTCCGAACATTTTGGATATAAGGACTCTCTTTGATTCTGGTCAAATCGTGGTCTGTTCTTCAGCCACCCTGGGTGTAAGCCTGCCCGCTGATGGGTAAGGGCCCAGAAATCGATATCAGGAGGTCACCCAGACCAGAATCAAAGATAGTCCTCATTATTTTTATTTTTCATTCACGGCCTTATCGCTGCACTAGCGAAGAAGTAAATCTTCGCGTTTACATTTATTATATATATATATAATAAATGTATATATATAATAAATATATATATATGTAATATATATATATATATATATATATATATATATATATATATATATATATATATATATATATATATATATATATATATATTTGGGGCGTTTCTTGGGAATAGGTTCATCATTTAAACGATAAAATAGTATCAGTCTTTTTAGACTGTGGAAGTGTGTCGTTCTTTTTGCATTAAAGTACGGGGAGTCCAAGAAAATGGACCACCCCGGGCCGGGTAGACTATGACAGCTGTTTCGTCCTTGTTGGGACTCATTCAGACAGTCGCAACCCAGTCGCACCGAGGCAATCGACACTACTGTATCTTAAATCCGTTTTGTAAAACGCAAGCAGGAAATAACATACCATAACGCCACCTAGCGGGTACTGGCTTTAATGCAAAAAGCAGAACACACTGAAAAAGTAAAAGTAAAAAGCAAAATCCAAGGGCGAACCCGGCATCTCTAGCTTTTGCTGCTTTTTGCATTAAAGCCAGTACCCGCTAGGTGGCGTTATGGTATGTTATTTAGGGTAATATATATATATATATATATATATATATATATATATATATATATATATATAAAAAGAGAGGAGAATTATATATATATATATATATATATATATATATATATATATATATATATATATATATATATAGGGTAAGAAGGAGAGAGACAACACTCATCACGCACTGGCGCATGGTATCGGATTGTTAGTAAAAATGTTCATAGGTTGTTGAGAGTTTAGTGAACCAAAAATATAATAAGACGCCTTGGGTTATTGATGAATTGGCGGAGCATGTTAATACAGTCATAATTAAAGTAATTCTAGAAAATAAGGTATAATATGTAAATAAAGGAAAAATATATAAAAAAAACCGTAATTACTCCATCTCAAACCCAGAGTTACTACTCATCTGGGGCTGGAAAATCAAGTAAACTGAGATATTTTTCTTTTTCCAGGCGTAGTAAGTAACTGTAGACGGTGCTAAGTTCTGAAATGTCACTTTTTTATTTAAGCAGTTAGGTTCAAGGTTGATGTGAACCATCTCCAGGAAAAGTCTTTTATAATATGAACTGACATTTTCTAAGATCTCGGCGCCCTTCCAGTCCATTTGATGATCTTTATCAATAACATGTTCTGCCAAAGCGCAAGAATGTACACCTCGATGGCAGTCACTTTTATGGGAAGTAATACGGCCCTTCACATTCCTAGACGTCTGCCCTATGTATGACAAGTTACAATTTTTACAGGGGACTTTGTATACAATGCCACATTTTTCATCCCTGCCAAGACGGGCCTTAGTTCTAGAGTAAATCTGAGAAATAGTTTTTATTTGCTTTCCCGCTATTTTTATATTGGTATGTTTAAAAACATTAATTAATTTTTCTGGTAAATTGTCAATATGTGGTAATGAAAAATAGAAAGTTGTTTGAGGATTATTTTCCACTGCAATGTTGTTTTGTGTGTAAGAAATTGATGGATTAACAGAACTCTGTGTTTGTGATCTTAGGGACATGGGTTGTGATTGCCTTTCGAAAATATTTTCTGGTATCTTATACTGAGTGCTGAACAAGAATTTATTGATAATGTTTATTGGATAGGAATTCTCTAGCAATATGCCCCTCAGTTGGTCTAGAGCTTCTTTTCTGTGTTGGAGGTGAGTGAGTTTAACTGCTCTATTTTTCATTCCTAGGATTAGGTTTATTTTTGTTCTCATAGGGTGGTAAGAGAAGTAACTAACAAACCTGTTCGAACAATATGGTTTTCTATACCACCTAGTTCGAAGGGTGTTATCAGCATCTCTAGTGACCAGCATATCAAGAAACGGGATAGAGCGTTAAACACTTATAATTCTGTGGCTCCAAGATTTTACACTTTACCGAAAATACATAAACCAACACTGTCAATGAGGTCTATTGTCTCTTCTATAAACAGCCCCAATGGAGCCTAATATCTAACAGATATTCTAACTACATCTTATAACACAAACAACGAATTTTATATGAGGGATTCTTTTTCTTTTAGTCAGTTTGTTAATAATTTTCAACTTCCTCACAATTATGTAATTGTTAGTTTTGATGTTATCTCGCTATTTACCAATTTATCTTTAGAATCTATTTTGAAAAGTATAAATAATCACTGGGACACAATTTCACAATATTGCAACTTAACTGTTGAACAATTCGAAAATATTTTAACATACATTTTTGACTCTAATGTGTCAATCTTCAATAACACATACTATAAACAAATATTTGGCACCCCCATGGGATCTAAAATTTCTCCTATCCTGGTTAACTATGTATTGGATGACCAGGTTAGGGATTGTCTACAATATATGCCTTTCCATATTCCTTTTATAAAAAGATACGTTGATGACCTTCTACTCTCCGTACCAAGGGGTAGAGCAGAGGTAGCTCTAGAACTTTTCAACTCTTACGACCGACATAATGAATTTACTATCGAAGAAGAAACCAATAACTTTATCCCAATTCTTGATATGCTGGTCACCAGAGATGCTGATAACACCCTTCGAACTAGGTGGTATAGAAAACCATATTGTTCGAATAGGTTTGTTAGTTACTTCTCTTACCACCCTATGAGAACAAAAATAAACCTAATCCTAGGAATGAAAAATAGAGCAGTTAAACTCACACCCCCAACACAGAAAAGAAGCTCTAGACCAACTGAGGGGCATATTGCTAGAGAATTCCTATCCAATAAACATTATCAATAAATTCTTGTTCAGCACTCAGTATAAGATACCAGAAAATATTTTTGAAAGGCAATCACAACCCATGTCCCTATAAGATCACAAACACAGAGTTCTGTTAATCCATCAATTTCTTACACACAAAACAACATTGCAGTGGAAAATAATCCTCAAACAACTTTCTATTTTTCATTACCACATATTGACAATTTAACAGAAAAATTAATAAATGTTTTTAAACATACCAATATAAAAATAGCGAGAAAGCAAATAAACACCATTTCTCAGATTTACTCTAGAACTAAGGCCCCTCTTGGCAGGGATGAAAAATGTGGCATTGTATACAAAGTCCCCTGTAAAAATTGTAACTTGTCATACATAGGGCAGACGTCTAGGAATGTGAAGGGCCGTATTACTTCCCATAAAAGTGACTGCCATCGAGGTGTACATTCTTGCGCTTTGGCAGAACATGTTATATTGATAAAGATCATCAAATGGACTGGGAGGGCGCTGAGATCTTAGAAAATGTCAGTTCATATTATAAAAGACTTTTCCTGGAGATGGTTCACGTCAACCTTGAGCCTAACTGCCTAAATAAAAAAAGTGACATTTCAGAACTTAGCACCGTCTAGTTACTTACTACGCCTGGAAAAAGAAAAATATCTCAGTTTACTTGATTTTCCAGCCCCTGATGAGTAGTAACTCTGGGTTTGAGATGGAGTAATTACGGTTTTTTTAAAAATACTTTTCCTTTATTTACATATTATACCTTATTTTCTAGAATTACCTTAATTATGACTGTATTAACATGCTCCGCCAATTCATCAATAACCCAAGGCGTCTTATTATAGTTTTGGTTCACTAAACTCTCAACAACCTATGAACATTTTTAGTAACCATCCGATACCATGCGCCAGTGCTTGATGAGTGTTGTCTCTCTCCTTCTTACCCTTCTGTTGTTAGGTTAGATTTTACTAACAAATTAATTTTTGTATTATTATGTTAATTAAGGCCACTTCAATAAAGACTGCATCCCCACTACTCCAGTATATATATATATATATATATATATATATATATATATATATATATATATATATATATATATATATATATATATATATATATATATATATATACTTTGACCCTTTATTTTTTTTGAGAAGTTATATAAACTTCTCAAAAAAAATAAAGGGTCAAAGTTTTAAATGCCTATAACTTTTTTTGGGACAACGGTATTTTACAGAAATTTGATGTAGGCATTACTGGAACATTTATTTTAAGGAACTGTTATAAAAACGTCATATCACGAGAACAACAATCAGATAATTTAACAATATGTTGAAAGGAACCGAAAAGTAAACTGAAAACTCGCATGAATAATTGTGAACTAACAACTAAAACAACAATCTTTAAAAAATTGATACAATGAGTAAATCTAATATCGCGTAACCCTTCCACCAGCTTGAATTACGGTAGCGCTTCTGCGATACTGCGAATTAGCTTTCGTATGTTTTCTTGGGGAATGCGAAGCCATTCTTTAATAAGGGCTTGTGCAAGTTCTTCTAGCGTTACTTACTTGTGGATGTAGGTGCTTACGAATACGTCGCCCGAGTTGGTCCCATAAATGCTCTATCGGATTAAGGTCCGGACTGAGAGCTGGCCATTCCATAGTGGTTATGTTATTTTGGCGCAGATATTCATTAACAACTCTTGCCGTATGGGGTCGAGCGTTGTCCTGCATAAAAGTGAAATCTTCCCCCACGACATGTGCTTGAGGCCGCACTTGTTCTTCAAGGACTTCATTAAGAGAGGTACACTCTCTGCCGTAAGAGCGCCATTTCTAATGACAACAAGTTCAGTACGACCATTTATCCAAATGCCTCCCCAGACCATGACTGAACCGCTGCCAAAAGCTACGCGTTCATTAACACATGCTGTTAAAAACCGCTCATTTGGCCTTCTCCACACCCTAACTCTTCCATCATTCACCCATAACTTAAACCTTGACTCGTCTGAAAACATGACTCTGCTCCAGTGCCTCAATTGTCAATTTTCATGTTCACGTGCGAAGTCACCCTCCTTTGTTGATGATTTCTGGTCAACTCTGGCTTCTTTGCAGGTCGTCTAGATTTCAAATTGTCTTCCCGAAGTCGATTTCTAACAGTTTGGTCACTCACCTGAACTGCTCTGGCTCTGGAAAGATCTATTTGAAGGCTGGAAGCGGTTTGGCCACGGTTACAAAGTGCCTGAAGTCTTAGAAATCGGTCGTCGAGGGGGGTCGTTTGTCTGATAGCTGGTAGTTGGAGACGGTCTTTCTGCTGCTTGGTGCTGGGTTCTCTGATTGTTTTACGAATTGTCCTTGTAGGTTTTGAAACTTTTTGGTGTGCTTTTCTGATTTGATGGATCTGTTTGTTTCGGTGCGCCAGTAAGATAGGGTTTCTAAGCGGCTCCAGAGTAGGTGGTGGATTTGGTTGCTTAGCGTGAGATGGAGTTGGTACAGCTCGTGTTCTGTTTCGCTGAGTTGTCTTCTTGTTCTCTTAGCAGGGCGCTGCTGGCTTTTTTTAGTATGGCAAGTGTTCCTCTGGTTCTGGTGTGGTAGGAAATCCTTGTGAAGCTTGGTTGTAGGTTGTTGTTGCGGCATCTTCCTAAGAAGTTTAGGTCGCATAATAGCGTACATTTCTTCTCTCTCAGTTTCTCGTAATGTTTGGTGTTCCTGAAGGTCTCCTCCCCGTAGAGGGGTATAATGGCAGTACGTAGGGTTTCACGGATGGAGAAATATGTGTCGTGGTTAATCCGGGAATTCATCCGTTCGTTTGATTTGTTTCGAGTTGAAACTTGCAGACGTTTCGCCAAAATCTCATTTGGCATCTTCTATGCTTACTCGCTGGTCGTAGAAAGTAAACTGAGGGTGGCAGCCGCACTGTATGGTTTTATAGTGGATCGCCTCGGTCTTAGGTCGTATCTATTGGCCGGCGTTGGCTCCGCCCCCTGAGTGGTCTGCTTGGGAGCTAATGTTCGGCTTCACTTGGTTTTCGGCCATCGTGGTGTTCATGTTAGAGGGCTTGATGATGGATTTCCATGTTGCTGGAAGGTTCAAGGCATCGTCGCGTTTGTTTAGGTTGCCGCTTTTTTTTATTTCGATTGCTTCGCGGATAAGCCTGGTTTTGTAGTGGTCTATGTTGGCTATCTGTTTGCAGCTGTCGAAGTTGATTTTGTGTCCTGTTTCAAGCTGGTGACGGAAAAGGGCTGACGATGTTTGTTTGTTCTTGATGCAGAGCTTGTGTTCTTCTAATCTTGCTGATATTCGTCTATTGGTCTGTCCTACATATGTTTTGCTGCAGGTCCCACATGAGATGCTGTAGACACCGTGGTTTTCAAGTTTTATTTAGCAGACCACTCAGGGGGCGGAGCCAACGCCGGCCAATAGATACGACCTAAGACCGAGGCAATCCACTATAAAACCATGCACTGCAGCTGCCACCCTCAGTTTACTTTCTACGACCAGCGAGTAAGCACAGAAGATGCCAAATGAGATTTTGGCGAAACGTCTGCAAGTTTCAACTAGAAACAAATCAAACGAACGGATGAATTCCCGGATTAACCACGACACATATTTCTCCATCCGTGAAACCCTACGTACTTATATATATATATATATATATATATATATATATATATATATATATATATATATATATATATATATATATATATATATATATATATATATATAAAGAAATAAAGAAATATCGACAGGACTATTTATAAAAAAAGGTGAAGAAAATATTGGGGAAACTGTCTGTATGGTGGTGCTCGACACGTGTTTCGTGCTTATTAGCACTCATCAGTCGCACATAACCAAGTTATTAGATGGGAAACTTGGAAGTTGAAAAAACACAAAGAGTTCACAGACCAGGGACCTGCTAGCACATTTGCGGTTGTTTTTTGTCAGGAGACCCAGGGATTTCCGGGCAACACCCAACATCACCACGGAGGCTGCAATAGCACCTGCGTGAAACCTCTACCCCAAGGGATATAACAATA